>JAOEGS010012210.1:28051-68901 GCA_025447755.1 Corythornis vintsioides | reverse complement strand
AAAAATTTTGTAATATAGGGTTCTGATTCTATGTACCAGGTTGCAAATTGTAGGATAGATCAGGTTACGAATAGTGCCTTATTGCTCTGGGGAGAAAAAAACCCAAACAATCCACAACCCAAAGCAGCTTTCAGACTTCTGCCTGTCAATTGCTTACTTGGACATGGGTTTGTTGCCACTATCCTCTTTTGCTTTTCTTCCCTCTTCCACAGGCTTGAGGTTGAACAGAGGTGTAACTTCAGCGTTGCCATATCCAGCAAATGTGACTGCAGCTGTTCCATTTTCCTCATCTATTTCTTCAATCTCAGCTTCATAGCACCTGTAAAGATATCATGGCTGTAAGCATGTGAGTAAAGCTTTAATACTCAGCCCTTCAACACCTACATACTGTCAGCCAACTAATAGCATTACATACAGAATCTGCAAATAGTGGCCTTCATTTTCAGGGACAACACACAAATCAAACCAAGAGATTATTTTCTTAAGGTCAAAGGGACATCAGTACAAAGATCAGAATCTACTGTATTTGACCTTTAGCATCAAGAAGCAATGGCCCCACAGATACCAATTATTAATGATTAATGCTGCTGTCAGTATAATCAGATATCCTGATTTGGTTCTAGTTCTGGCAGGTCATAGGATTGGGGGAAAAAACTAAATAAAGAGACCCAACAAAATGCTGCATTCCTAAAACAAAGCTTTCAGGGAACCACTGAGAAATCCATTTTGGAAAGTCAGCTTACAAGGGCAAAGCTTTAGCTCCATTTTTCTCCATATGAAAATTAAGAAAAATGAAGCTTTAAAAATATTTCCTCTTCAACACTTAGAAGATTAAAAGTCTTCTTAATGATTTTAAATAGATTTTTTTAAATTTTAGCAGAAATCAGTCCATTTCATATATATGTGTATGAAACATGAGGTCAGTTTGATCAAAAATGTGAAAGTGTAAAAAAACCACAAGTGATAGATATTTCCAAATATATTTAAAATACTTAATCTAAATTCAGAGCAAAAGGATTTTGTAATTAAAGCAAATTAAAGCAAATAGAGGAATAAGATGTTTCATGTACAATATTCTGGTTAACTTTTCCTAAATTAATTTCTTGTGCTATTTTAGCAGGCCAGCATCTTGAGTTGATCCAGATGAAAATACTGGGAAACCCAAGCTGAATGGGGTAAAAAGTATTAATGGAACACCAGTCACTTAAACATTGCAAGAGAAGCAGAGGGGTAAAAAATGTGCAATACAATTACGTCAAGTAAGATCTACTTCAGTGTACACTGGCACATTCTTCCCCAAGCTCTGATCCTCTTACCCAGTGTTCAGAGCAAGAAAAATGACCCAATGGTGACCTCGGACAGAAGGATTCCATTTTTCTGTTCTTACACAAAAGTATTTACACATTAATAATCTGTGACAGAAAACCTGTTCATTTTTAGGTTTGTTTTCCACCTAAGACATCAATAGCTGCACCAAAATCTGTGTGGTTACTACATTGTTAGTAGAACCACATGTGTTCAACAGCAGAGCTTCTCTCCAAGTGTGATGATGGGGACACTGGCCCTGCATACATGGTCATTTAAAAAAACCAACTGAAACAGTTAAAGAGATTTTGCAGTATGGAAAGTCATTTTAGACTGTTTATTGCTAAGATTATTAAATTGGAATTAACTGCTTGGGTTCCCAGAACTTAACAGGTTAATGTTATGGAGACTAAATCCAAGAGATTGACTATTTCTATAGTTACATTACACAGCTTGTTTCCCAGCCAAAACCAGCATTTCCCATTAGGCACAATCTGAGACACAGCAAGGATTTCTCTTGATAGCAGTCAGTGGCATATATATGAAATGCAATGACAGATTATGAATTCTATATCCTGAAACCTTTAGCAAAGACTGCTCTGACAGATCAATTCATGAAAGTCTGCCATTTATTACATTAGCAAATGGTAATTTACCAAAGCTACTTTAGTTTTATAAGGTTAGTGACAAACAGGGCATTTCCAGAAAATTACCTTTCTGTGTTTTATCTAAGATACTGACCTTTAATAAGGAGAGTAAAATAATAGCCAATATCATATTTATTTCCTAATTTCTTTTTGGTTTTAGTAACCCTAGGGGCAGTTCAAACTGAATGAAAGTCTCTTACCATTGAACTATTTCATGTAACTGTTAGGGAAGTTTTCTACACTTACTGTCCATCCTCACTCCATATTGCCATACACCTGTCCCCAACCTTCCAGGAGTGACTGGGCAGAGCAGAAGCAGAACTGTCAGAGCTTGTAAGAGTTTCCGAAGGTTGCGTTGAAAGGAGATCTTTGGTTAATTCTATGACTTCCTAGAGAAGACAAAAAAAACCCACAAAGCATAATTTTTCAACATCTTTTACCATGCATATTTTTACCCCAAGCATACTGGTTTGGCTTCTTTTATGCTACTGTATTAAATTCATAATTGATGTCCAGTGGACAGGTTGGTTGCTTTGGGTTTTTAACAGTCACAGAATGCCCCGGGTTGGAAGGGAACCCTAAAAATTGTCTATCTAGTCCAACACCCCTGCAGTGAGCAGGGACATCTTTAACTGGAGCAGGTTGCTCAGAGCCTTGTCAAGTTCCACCTTGAATGTCTCCAGGGATGGGGCCTCCTCACCTCCCTGCGCAACCTGTCCCAGTGCTGCATCATTCTTGTGCCAAAGAACTTATTTCTAATCTTAATCCTCTCCTTTCTAATTTTAAACCATTGCCCCTTGTCCTTTCACTACAGGTCTTTGTAAACAGGCCCTCTCCAGGCTTTTTATCATCTCCCTTCAGGTACTGGAAGGTGGCTATAAGGTCCCCCTGGAGACCTCTCCTCCAGGCTGAAAAATCCCATCTCCCTCAGCCTGTCCTCATAGGAGAGGTGCTCCAGTTCTCTGATCAGGGTCTTGGCCCTCCTCTGGACCTGCTCCATCAGGTCCATGTCCTTCCTGTTCTGAGGGTTCCAGAGCTGCATGCAGTACTCACCTAACTGAACTCACTCATTGCTGATGTAGATAAAAAGATGCATGGTGCTCATTCTATTGCAGTAAAGCTTGCCCAGGCCCTCCTCAAAACTTCAAAAGTAGCCTATTGCTTTTATAGCATTTCTTTCTAGATTGTTTATCTATAGGCAGAGACACAACTAGACAGTCTCAACAACAACAAAAAAAAGTCCACAGTGTGAGGGTACACAAGGCTGCACTTGATACTGGTTATTGGCCAAAAAAAAAAAACCAACAAAAAACAAACAAACAAAAAGAAATCACACACCATGTGGCAGAGTAGATATTCAGCAGGACAGCATCCTGACAACAAAATGCAAAAGGATGTAACTCTGCTCTCCCCTCTGTAGATGGCATGAATCATTGTCCTAACAGTAAATATTTAAATTAGGAAATAATTTAACAGACAGCTGAGGTTCACTAGAGCCTGAACTTTCCTCCTGGTTTCACATCCCATTTCAGCTATGGGCACAGACACAACAAGCTTAGGAAAAAGCAGTAAAGAAAGAATCTAAAGGATCATATGCAGTTCCAAAAAAAAAAAAAAACAAAAACAAAAAAAACCCTAAAAACAAACAAAAAAAAACTTACATGCATTTTTATCTGATAAACTAATCAACTGGCAAGAATGGAACTAACAGTTTATTATTGTTGTAGCAGTTCATGTCTGAATTTCCAACACCTTCCTAGCAAAAGATATCTTTGTTTTAGAGGAGCTGCTAATTAGTGAGTGCAACAGTAAGCACAATCAGTAGAAACCCTTAACACAGAAACATGCTTACAATTACTTTGGTCTCTATTTTCCGTAACACTAGAGCTGATCCAGAACAGATTTTTATTATCAAGTCAACTAATATGCGAGTGTTTCATGGAACACACAGCATTAGCCTACTTTTTTTTCCTCAGAGATGCAAAATCCCAAGCTACTCCAACATAGAGAACACTGCATTCTGCAAATCCAAGGGGCATCACAGTTCGAAGCAGGTATCTTAACTCAGCTGTGTTTCAGCTACACAGGCTACAGGTAATTTTACTTATTCTTCCCACACTCATAGTTGGCTTATTTCAGAACTCAAGTGTGAATAAATTCAGGAAAGTCTACCAAGGATTCTTTTAATTTTATAAAGTCACTTACACACCAGTCTACAAATAACAAACTTTTGGTAAAAACCTTCATTTGATATCCACATACCATAGTGCTAAGCACCTAGGACAGAAACATTAATTTTATTGCAGCCTGTGCAATAGTTCTGAAGTCTTTAACATAACAGCTCAAACAATATTTATGAGCAGGAGTTTGACTGTGCCAGCAGCTCAGTAGAGCCAGATGGGTTGATCAGCATGGCTTGCTGCCATGTCCCTGTGACATGAAGGTGTGACCCACTGAGAATACCAGCAAGAGTTTGCCAAGGTTTTTCCTGACCAACTGGCCAAAGGCAGTGGGAGCTCTGCACTCCAGAACACAACGCCCACAGGTACCATCTCCAGTTACAGGAGATGACAGCTGCCAGCAATTCTACTTGATCCAAAAGGTAAGTTTGGTTCTTCAGTGCATGTACACTGTCCTACGAGTGGTTCAGTGAAACAAAAACAGTGACAAGCTAAGTGTTTATAAAATTGTCTTCTAATAGTTATTTTAATAGTGTCATTCTGGAATAAGCAAAATATACAAAATGCACTACTGCATCATTATTAAGACAGAAAAAATTTTCAGTACATAGTAATCTTTTTGAACACCCCAAAAGCTGTTTATCTGGGACACTGAAGCATTGGAGCCCATTTTTACAACTGTTTGCTTGGCATATAGTAACTCTGCAAAACATTATGTCATTTTCAAGGTGGAACAGATGGATAGCAAACCTTTTGGGGACGAAAGTGTAAAGATCTTCCCCATTCTGTGCAGAAAGCTTTTATAAAAAAGTTTGCAAGTTGTCCTTTCACATCAATGATCTCTGCATATCAAAGCCGAGGTCGTGTTGGTATCGGAAATATCATCCCATATGGGTTTTGCTGTGCATTTTAAAAATATAAAAATATACACATGCTTTTAACAGTGTACAATGAAGGACATTCAGATGATCTATAAAGTGCCTTGTGGGCACAAAGCCTTTGTAATTTAAAAGGAATCCTCCAGATCACCAGTCTGAGGTACTACTCGTATTTTGTTGAAGCACCATTTTCATTGCAGTTATTTCCCTACAGAAGGGTGGCGACTGAGTCCTGTGCAGAGTAGTCTGACATTCCTGTCTGATGGCTACAGCAATCCACAGTAAATGAACCAGCATCTTGCTCTCTCATGACAAATTTTAACAGCACTGCTGGAGTTTTAATATGCCAATGTGTCTTTATATGCACAAGAAAATAAAAGACCACTTTTCAACTCAAAATTAGGCTGGTGGTCTTCCTGTTGATGAACAACACCCTGAAGACAAGAAATTATTTTTATCTCTTAAGAATGCCATATGTTCTCAAGTGTTTAAAAAACTGCAGGTTGCAAATGAAGAACATTCTTTTCTTATATAAAATCCTTAACACTATCAAGGCTTAGATGTACCAGGAAAATAAAACCCCACTCTGAAGCTTTTATCCTTGCAAATACACGCAATGAATAAACAGATTCTGGATCGAATTATTTGACAACTAAAAAATAAGCACAAAGGCATCACATTAAGCCTAACCACCAGGCTACAGCATAGTAAAAGCAACAAAAAATAATTACTTTTGGAGGAGTGCTTTAAAAAAAAAAAACAAACAAACAAAAAAAACCCCAAAACAACCATACAGTAAAGACAGGACTGGCATATCTTTCATCACTCTGGAAAAAATATTTAGCAAAGAGTTTTCTATATAAAGTAGTACATCTTTTTTACTAATCTACAAGACAGGGTTAAAACAGTCCACACCTTGGGTTTTTTAAACAAACCCTATAATAATTCTATCAAATTATGTTAAAAGAAATAAACCCATCGAGTATGTATTTCTGTGGCAATAGAAACATTCAGAAAAGATAAAACACTTACTAAAGACCCTTGAAGTTTCATCTACTCATACTCACAAGCCCTCACCTGTAAGTCTTTCTTCAGTTTTAGTAAATCTTCATTTTCTGCATTTCCAGATAAAGCTGCCTCAACTTGCTGAAGCTGAGCTTTGTAGCTCGCTAACTGCTTGGCAAGATCTTCTGCCATCTGTAAGAAACACACACACTGCACATCAAAACACCAGGCTTGCTGCTCTTTGATCAGGGCTTGTGGTGCAAGTAAAGTGATACTGACAAATAACAGGAAAAGCTATTACTAAAATACTAAAAAGACAACTCGCTAAGTTCCGATGATGCACTGACCACAGATCGCAGCTCGTCTTCTGCTCAACCACCCCCCTCGGTTTCTGAAGAAACTAAAGCTGGAACACGTGCCTGTGCGTGCCCAGGGAAAAAGCGTAACACACACTATGCAAGCAGCGGTTTCTTTAGCCAGCCCCGGAATCACCCGCATCGTTAGAAAACGGACGCGCGCTTTTACCCTCTGGCTGCAAACAAACCACAGGCCTCATGTTCACAGCAGTGAAACCCTCTGCGGTACCCGGAACCGGCCCCGCTCCCGGCAGCCAATCGCCCGGCGCCAGGGCCGGCGGCGGCAAGCCCGGCCCAGGGTCGCCCCCTCCTTGTTGCAGCGAGTCGGGGGACTCGGAGCGAGGCGGAACGGCGAGGAAGAGAAGCCGGGCCCGCGCCGGTGGATAGGCAAAGGCCTAGGTCTGAGCCAAGGCCTGGGCCCGGGCCCAGGCCCAGGCTCCTTCAGAACGGCAAAGACGAGGCCGCCGGGCGGCAGAGGGGGAAGCGCGGGGCCGGCGAGCGGCCGCCGATCCTCACCTCGAGGGGCGTGCGGGGCCCGGGCCGGGGGGAAGAGCGGGGGTAACGCCGCTCGGGGTCCCGTCGGGCCGCAACCGCTTCCGTCTCCTTCTCCGCGGGCCGGGGCGAGGGGCGGGGCAAAGGCCCAGCGCGCGCCGGAGCTCGCGAGAGTAGCTCGCCGGTCACGTGCTGCCGGCGCGCGGCGCTGGCCTGACGAGTTCCTCAACCGCCTCGCGCGGCCTTCGAGTCACGTGCAGGGCGGGGAGGAGGGGCGGAGGAAGGATCCGCAACGCCTCGCGAGCCCACGAGGCGGAGAGAGCGCGAGCGCGCTCGAGCGGGGAGGCTGGTTGCGCGTGCCGGGGCTGCGGGAACCGGCCGGGTTGGGGAGTCTTGGGGCTGCTGCCCCCGCGTCCCGGCTCTGGCTGCCTTACGCGGGGCTGGCAGCGGGACAGGAGTGGGTGGGAGGCGGCCGGCGGCCTCCTTACTGTTTACCGGCCTGTGCCAGGGGCTTCCCGGAGACTCCCGTGTACGCCGGCTAGCCCCGGGTAAGCGAAGACCGACAGCACATCCTCAGCAAGCGGCCGTCCTGGCGAGGTTGACATCAGCACGGTCTGCTGACGGCATCGCAATCTTCCTCTCCGGGGCACGGCGCAGCTCGTTGTCGTCAGAGGAATGATGTCAGATTTGTAATGTCTGCCCGGCCGCTGCTGTACGCGGCTGGTGCGCTGCTGGCTCGGCTCGTTGTTCTTCACGGTTTCGAACGCGGTGCTCCCTGGCACTTAGGTGGTGGCTGGAACCATGCAAAACTTGGTACCAAGTCATTCAGAAGACAGTTTCTGTAATTAGTCCTACAACAGGAGAGCAAAGGCAGAGGAAAGGCTCGGTGGCTTCTTCAAGCCTGACGTGGGAAGGAAAAAGTATTTCCTGGTGGAAACCCAGTAATTAATTTGGCCTTGATCCTGTGAGCCAGGCAAGTTAATCGGGCACCCAGAGAGTGTTTTAGCATTACCCGGAGCCTTGGTGTCTCCTGCAAACAACCTGTCTCTTGTGATCGTCAGCAGGCAGGCTGTCACAGGAAGGTGACTGCACTTAGGCTCTCCGTGTTTGTTTACATAGCGAGTGTTCCACAACACTTGGTTTATGTTTTCTGAGGATTTCCTGACCAGGGATAAAACACGGTTCTGTATCTTGACATATGACTTGATAATTAAAATACAGACATTACTGGATGCTGTTCACAGACTGATGAGACCTAGTGTAACAATGAAGATAACAGAATCATCTTTTGACTATTAATAATCTAAAAATAGATTTAGGAAAAATTTTCTCATAAAACTTTGTGGATAGATCAGCAGCTATTGAAAAAGATGTAAAAAAATGTCAGTACAGAGCAATCCTAATGACTCTCTGTGTCCCTGTGAGTTAAAATGCACATTAGTGCAATCAATCTCAACTTCCTAGGACAAGAAATCCAGGCCCTATCTACAAGATTGAAGTGACAGAGGGGAACTGAGGAGGCAACTGGTGTCCAGGTATCTCAAAAAAGACAACAGCAAAAATGATAAATTTGTGTGGCTGCATCAGCAGGTGTTAGACCTCTGTAATAGTGAGGATTAATACTGAAACAGTATATATGGTTCTAGAGTCTGAAGTCTTAAGGGGTATGCAGGTTTCTAGTAAGAGCCACCAATATTGGAAGGCTGGAAGAAACACCATTCTCTCAGTAAAAGACTGAAGTGCCCTGTCTCTTTAGCTCATGAAGGAATATGAGGACATGACTTCATTATGTGTAGCTAAATTGAGAGGAAAATAGTATGAAGTACTTGAAACATAAAAACATTGCAACACCCATTTGACCGAAAGCTAAAAGTACAATGACCTTTAAGAGAGAGGGGGTTTTCTTTTGGTTTGGGATCAGGACAGTGACTGCATAGATGCTCTTTCAACACTTGGTATCAAAACAAGCCAGAGCTTGAAACCACTGATCTTTAACTCATAAATTCTTATTAATTGTATCCTTAAGACTGGATTTCTCTTAAACCAAAAATATTTTCTGTGTTTGACTAAAGTAGCTCTTTTATACTATATTCAAGGAAAGCACAGTTTAAGCAGGATGTCTTTGTGCTATCTGACATATTACAATTTTTAAACAATATGATTTATGTTAATGAAATGGTTGGTGCTCAGAAGGATATAGAATCATAGGATGCCTTGGGTTGGAAGTCACCTCTAAAGGTCATGTAGTCCAACCCCCCTGCTGAGAGCAGGGACATCCTCAACTAGAGCAGGTTGCTCAGAGCCTTGTCAAGCCCCATCTTGAATGTCTCCAGGGATGGGGCCTCCACCGCCTCCCTGGGCAACCTGTTCCAGTGCTCCACTACCCTCATAGTAGCTTCTTCCTTATTTCCAATCTAAATCTACCCTGCTCTAGCTTAAAACCATTGCCCCTCATCCTATCACTACAAGCCCTTGTAAACAGCCCCTCTCCAACTTTCCTGTAGGCCCCCTTCAGCTACTGGAAGGTGGCTATAAGGCTTCCCCAGAGCCTTCTCTCCTCCAGGCTGAACAACCCCAGCTCTCTCAGCCTGTCTTCTTAGTAGAAGTACTTCAGCCCTCCAGTTTTGTTCCTGGACCTCCTCTGGCTTGGCTCCATCAGGTCCATGTCCCTTCTGTGCTGAGGGCTGCAGAGCTGGACACAGTACTCCAGGTGAGGTCTCACCAGAGTAGAGAAGAGCAGCAGAATCACCTCTCCGGATCTGCAGGCCACGCTTCTTTTGATGCAGCCCAATTGGCCTTTTGGGTTGCAAGTGCACATTGTTGGCTCATGTTCATCTTCTCATACACCAGAACCCCCAAGTCCCTTTTTGTGGGGCTGCTTTCTGTCAGCTCATCCCCCAGCCTGTATTGATAATACAGATTGTTCTGACCAGCTGCAGGACGACCCTGTATTTGTTGATTCTCACGAGGTTCACCTGCACCCTGAGCCAGGGCACCATCTGCATAGTAGCATAACAGCAGTATTTCAAACAGTATAGGCCTACTTGTTCAACTACAGAGCCAGTAGTTTTGTTCTTTCTGTTGTGAGCAGGCTGACAGGTATGTTTGTGCTGTATCTTGATGTTTCTGTCTGTGTCCAGTGCTTTCATCTTATCCATGGACAGCAGAGTAGCTACCAGACCTGTATATCTTTGTAAATCCTTACTTTTTCTGAGATACTTATACGTTGTAGTGCAGTATTACAGTGTATTCTTAGAACTGTGCTGTATAATTTACAGGCTATAAAGTTACAGTGCAGTAATATCATTATTACCAAGTAACTGATACCACATTACTGGCATTTATATATCACGTTTTATTATACATGACACATAGATTTTAATGTAGTTTATTGCCAACAGAAAGCATATAAATTTAAGACAATACCTCGTCGCAAATGTCACAGAGTTTGTGTCCCTTACCTAGTAACAAAGCAAAGGCAACTCAGGCAGCTTTTACCTGAGCCGAACGCGTCACATCGAGGCTTCCAGCTGTCGTGCCTAGGGGGAGCCGAGTGCTGGATGTGACTGTACCTGGCGAACAACTTGGAAAACTGGTGTAACCGGAGACTTTCTCGCCGTGCAGGTGCCGTGGGGCAGCAGTTAGTGTCGCGGTAGCAGGGTTACTCTCTAGTGAAGGGCACAGACGGTTGGGAAGGTGAGATTTCAAGGAACCAGTATAGCTGGCTTTCCTTGGAGCTCGCAAGGGGGCTGCCGGTCTACAAGGGGAACTAATTCAGAGTTGGAAGAAGCACTGGCGCATCCTGCAGCCGTGTTTGCCTTGTCCAGGAGGTGGTAGTGCTGCTGCACGACACGTTTGCATCACCAGATGGGTTTAACTGGCAACGCAGGACACTTTCTTTGTTGTAGCTCTACAATTGTGCCTCTTTTTTTTTTTTTTTAATTTTTTTTTTTTACAGTCTGATGCGTTATTTTTATAGGTAAAGCTAATGTGAACATATATCTGAAGTTATTCTTTAAGATAGCTGGCACTATACAGTCCTTTGAAAGAGTTATGATGAATAAGTACACTTAGATAGCATCAGTATTCTGCATTCCTTAATGTTAAATCCTGAAGCAGCTAAGGGTCAGAGATTGGAGAGCTCAGCAGCAAGTAATGCCCCAAAGACATGATTGAATCGAAATGGTTTAATGCCCTTGTTTTTCAACTTTGTCTGGATGGATAGATGGATTGTTGTGCTCAGCATGGGGACTTAGTCACCAGCAAAAAGTGGCTTCTGCAAGCAAGTCTGTCATGATAGAAACTACAAGTCTAGGCCAAAATAGAGACACTGGATTTCTTTAGTTTTTGTGGTGGGCTGCCTGCCTGGCAGGCATTGCCCTGTTAGCAGGGGAGTATGTCAGGCTGGAACATCACTGGCATATTCATTTGGATCAAACCATCAAGAAAATAAATTCTTATTTTGGGTTTGAGGGTTATTTCCCTGAAGATGTGTAGTTGTTTTGTCTTTCAATTGACCTTTGCCTCTAAAAAAAATTGGCTTTATTTGTTTTTTTCTTACTATTTGTCATTATGGGCAGAGTTGCCAACTTCATCCATATGTGCAATTATGCCATATTTCCTAGTATGAGGCCTCTTTTGTTGTTGTTCCTGAAAAAAAAAAATGTTTCTATAGGCTGCTCTTTTTTTCTGCACTGGCTGTTTGTCTCTGGCTGAACTTTGTAAAGCTTCAGTGGTTTGACACTTCTAAAATCAAGTTATATAAAGAAATGATGATTGTCCAGGGACATGATTAACACATACAGCTGTTCTGTTGAGAGGTTCAAGTGACTCTTCATTTTAAAGCGTGGTCTCAAAACGTCTCAGGGAACTTCTGCTTGTGTTAAGGCTTTGCTTTTTGCTGTTCTGAAATGTGGCCTAAATGTTTTGAAAATACCTAAAGGTTTTTAAATAGCTGTTTATGCAGAAGTTTGTTTGGAAGTGAAGTCAGTCGGGTGAGCGTGTGCACATTGCAGAACATAATTTAGCTCTCTACAAGCCTGGTAGCCAGCTCAGATTGTGGTGCTAAGCAAAGAAGCTGAGAGTTCAGATGTGTTCCATGCTCCGAATGATTGCAGTAATGGTGCCCCGTCAGTGAAAAGGGCACAGTGACTAAAACTGAGGAGGCAAAGTGAATCAGAACTGGATGAGGAGTAAGAGCTGGGGTAGGGCAGCACTGAGATAAGGAGAAAATGCCAGAATTGGGAAGAATTCCAAAAGCTTGAGTCCATTAGGATGTCATCTGCTTCAGAAACATCTGAGGCTCTTGTATTTCATTACTCTGCAACTAAGGGCTTGTTAGAGCTGATAAAATGCTGGCTTATGGGGGAAATGACAACCTGCCACTGTGATCATTTACTTTACTGGCACAAACAGCGGGTCCATGTGATGGGTCATAATCAGGCCTACACAAGATGCAGTTTGTCAGATGGCATTTTCAGCTTAACATGAGTCTTTGGTTGGGAGCAATATGCCAAGTCAAGGTGCAGATTCCTTCTTGGAGGCGCTCTGCCATCTGTGTCAGGGATCATGTCATTGCTGGAGGCCTGGGCACTGCAGAAAAAGGCATCTGGAAACATTGGTTCATTTTCTTAGAGTGCCAATAAGTCTTTTGTTGATGCTCCTTATGTCCAGATGGGGTTTGAATGGCAGGAAAGTTGAGAAGATGAGGAAAGTTTGGAAAATAGGGAGTAAGGGCCATTGCAGTGGGCAGAGGAGCCTGGGAGGATTAGGAGGGGAGCTTGAAACAGTGAGCCAGCATTGTAGGAGGTTTGGGAAGCAGGAACTTGAGGTTAATATGGGAACAGCGTGGGGGTATTTTGTGTTTGTGTGTGGGGAGGGACCCGGGAAGTAAGGAACAAGGCAGACTGCTGTGATGGATTGAGGAGTCGCTGTGGGGGAGAGGAGAGCCAAGTCCTGCAGCAGTGAGGATGGACAGAAGGAAGGGTGTTGTGTGTGTGAGGGGAGAGACACTTGTACTGAGCAGTTGAAGCGAGCAGGAGAGGGATGTTAAGGTGCAGCTGACAGCAGGGGCCATGTGTCTGTTTTCCCCAGTACAGGGTTTCTTCCAGCTGTGTGCCTCACACTGGCTGGGCTTTGTGGCAGCCAGTTAGCAGACACCCACAAACTGCTGGAGGGCTTCTCTGCACTGGGGAGCTGCTCTGCTGTGCCCTGCAGCTGCGGCTTGGGGCTGGCAGTTACGCTGGTGGTCCACCCACACAAGAGCTGCACTCCCGGTCTGAGCACTCTGTTCAGAACACAGGATTTACAGTAATCAGAGATGTATAGTTAAAAATAGGTTGTTGTTTGCAGGTCCTGTATCTCTGCTGAATTTTAAAGAAAAGTGAACTGAAAGAGGAGGAAGGGAGCTTTGCAAGAGGGCTACTGAATACCCCTAAAAAGGTCTGGATTTACTCTCCTGTGTAGGAGTATCGCATAGTGTGAGGTAGATGTGTATAGAAAACAAGAAAGCTGAGAGTGGAAACTTAGAGCTAATCCCCCTGATGGGACTTGGCAATGAAAACTGACACAAGAAGCTCTGATTCAGCTGGAGGCAATTTTTCTGCCACTGGGGTATGGTTAGATTGCTTTAGGGACTGTCATAAATTCCTAGGTTTGGATAAATGGTAGCACCTTGGCTTGGGGCAGCTACTGCTCCTGAGCAGTGTTACTTAGGCGGCAATTTGAGATGGTGATATGTATTTATAAAGAGGGTTCTGATGATTTGCTGCCTGTTCTGAAGTTATTGGCATTAGAGTTTTAGTCACCCAGAAAGCTGTAGATTTTGGTATCTGTTTCTTTGCCATCGCATAGAACAAGGGATAATAAAGCTACCTTATGTTGTAGAAATGAGTACTTAAAATTGCTGATGAATATAAAATGAAAGCCAGTTAAAAAAAACACAACCAAACAAAAACCCAACACCAAGAATTATCTCTTTAAAATAGAATTTGAGGAGTCCATAGCAAATAGTGAGTTCCACTGACAAAGAACCAAATTGTGAATGTCTCGCATCAGGGCAGGATCAAGCATTATTCAAATCTGACTTTGGCATGTCATGTTCTGCTTCCATCCTGTCAACCACTGTTAACATTTTAATGCTGAACTGTAATAAGGTTGTTTTTGCTAACTATGCTGTACATGAACCTTTAAAAATATTATGTGATGCTTGTGAATGCTGCAGCTGCTATAGCAAAGTGCTCTCTTTACCGGTGTAAACAATATGTACAATTTACATAAAATGTAAAATATGCCGGTTGCTGTTCCAAACTTTTCCATCCTTCATTTTACTGACAGACTTTCAGACACATTTTCCTGAAGTGAGACAATTTCTGGAGAATGCCCATAATGGTACGAGGTGGCAACCACCCATCCTGTTGCGTGAACAAGCTTGTTAATGTTCCCTTCTACACCGTGTTAGTCACTGCTTGAGCAGCGAGACTGCTTCCGTGGGGTTTAGCAACCTGCTCTGGGAACTGGAATGTTGTCTCGCTTCCTACAGCTGATCCAATGCTGAGAGAAACTGAAAGTCCTTCTGCAGATGTTTCCTCTGAAAATGAAACTGAAATGTCTCTTACACTAATTGTCTTGCATGTCCTTGCAGTGTCTCCAGATGAAGTCAGTTTGGATCCTTGGCCAGCAAATGATGCTTTGCAGAGGCTACTAGTAACAGTATTATCAGATGGGCACTTAGAACACTTCTTACCAATGTTTCTGTTTATATGTCATTTGAAGGAAAAAAAAATGCAGATATTTCTTTAAATGCTAAATTTCATACAAAAATATTGTGATATTCAGCTTAAACTGATGGTGGGAACCAAGATTATAGGTTACTAAGAGCATGCTAAGATATTGGAGATTTGGAAGCCTAACTACATAGTTCTTATTCAGACTTGGGCTCTGGGATAATTTTTACTCTCTGTGACTAAAAATCTATGGGAGGTTTGGGGGTTTTTTTGTTTTTTTGTTTTTTTTTTCTTCCAAGGTTTTAGCAATTTAATCTTCTCAAATGCAGTGCTATCTACATCCTTTACTTACAAAGGAAAAAAGCTGCAGTTGACATACTGTGCTGTTTCATATGCTAGATTTCTTTCCATGAGGCTTTTGATTCTCCATGCTGTGCTTCCTTTTCAAGAAGGTGTCATTTCTTTAGTGTGGTTATAGATCCAAAGCCTTTCCAAAGCTTTAGAGATGCAGATGGATTTGTAACTTGGCTTCATACTTTGCTGACTCGGGGATAGGTGATGGATTGATTCTGCTTAGGTGTCCTGAAATTCTGGGGATGTTTTTCCTTACCTTGGTCAAACCTATTGATGTAGTTTGGTGAGAGAGTAAAATCGGCTGTTCAATGGCATTCGACAGCTGTGCCATTGCCAGCAGAGAGAGCTTCAAATGAAGAGCAACCAATATCAGAGAGAACAAGATGATGATTATTGCCAGTGACCATTCTAACAGGTATTATTTGATACTATTGCAGTACCTTTTTAATTAAGCAACCGAGCCTGTAATCACACAAATTATTGAGATGCAGCCTGCTTTTCTCTGAGCTTTCAGTTTCATGCCAGCTCAGTCATATACTGAACTTTTCCAGGAGAGGTGCAGGCAAGAGTACATGTAGAAAAACACCTGTTCTTCTGTGATTGGCAGGAGGATCTGAGGTGTAGTTTTTAACTGAATACAGGAAGGCACAGAATTCTACAGCGTTAACTAAGGATGCACAGCTAATCAGCTGAAGTGCAGCTGAGAGCTGATCCTTCTGAGTCTGAATGAAGGCTTGGTGGAGTTTTATGTTTGCATTTTTTTAAGCACCACTCTCAGAATCTCCAACCTGAAAAGCTAAATATGGATCCAAACTGCTGCAAGCAGTGCTGATCCATAGATTTTATCTACAACCACAAAGCAGATATCTCTTATGTATCTAACTTTTTTTTTCCCTTTTTTCTATCCTCCCTCCCACACCTGATGAAACTATCTATTTAGCTTTGAAATGTCAGAAGGCCACATACCTGAAGCAGTAGTGGGCTTGTTTAAACATCATTTTCTGGTATTAGATTTATAGATCCAGATATGACTAATAAGGAAGTTTCTTCATTCAGTATTTGTGGATGACCATTTTGTACTAAGATGAGGAACAAAGCTGGTATGAGGAGGTCGTGTCACCCAAGGAGCAATTCAATCCCTGGGGTGAGTCATGACACTGATATCTTAAGCCACAGGGAGAAAACATGTTGGTTTTTTCTTCTGCCTTTTTTTTGGTGATATTTCCAAGCAGGCTTATTTTACTCATGCTCATGGTGTTAATATTTCTAGATTTAGGGCATTCATTTGGCTCTTCATTCATTTGTCAAATGCCTCATAAATCAGAATAGTGAGCATTGGAATTACCATTTGTATCTCTCTAGATGAGTTTTCATAGTACATTTCTTCTTTATTTAGTCACATTGATTTGAATATACATTGAAGCACTGGAGAAGGTAGAGGGTTTAGTGGTGTTGTATTATGTTTTTCTCCCAGAGATGATGATTCCCTTGGAGGTAGAGAGCAGGCACAACAGACCACAATTATCATATCAAATTATTGCACATCTGAAATCATACTATAAACGCTAGTGTGTTTAAAGGCAGTAAATGCACCCTGAGCTCTGAGGTACATAGGCAGCCCCTTTCTGTATCACAGATTTCTCCACAGTTGCTGTGTGTGTGGAAGGTAGTTTGCTCTACACTCTCCTCCCAGAATTACTGCTGAAATTGGAAGGGCAGGATATTTGCAGCTGACAGAGCTTTTAGTGGCATCTTCAATTAAGTCAGTAGATCTTTCCTAATTCTATTTCCTCCTGCACTAAAAACTCCCTACCAGGAGATGATGATGCTTTTCAAACCATGAAACCATCTTAAAAATTTAATCTGGGCAGTATGTAAAACCAGTAACAGAATCAGAGTTCAATAATATATAGACATGGTTTTAGAGTAATGTAAAACAAGGCTAAATTAGGCTGTGATATAATTTTAAGGCTAACCTTGCAGGAGCTTTGTCAGGAACTGTGGTGCAGAGTGGTTATTAGATCAGTTATGTGAATCTTTTATATTATCTTTTATCTTAATATTAGATAAGTTATGTTAATGGTTTTGTTTATTTTTTTGTGAAAGCTCTTGGGTAATAATTTTTCTGTATTTCTTTGGAGCATCTGTATAACTCTGAGCAGGGAAACACTGTTGTTTTTGAAACTCTAAATCATTGGATAGGTCTCTGTGGACATATCCTATCATCAGTTGTTTTAATAATCTAAGTGATTTTAGTAGAGAGTGCTCAGTAGATGTTGATTCACTACTCTCTTGGAGCTAGTCAAGTTTTCAGACAGTGTAGTTCTATTTACATGGTATTAAAGGACTCCGTGTGTCTAATAAAACTAGTTAAGAACTTTCTACAATTTGTTGATTAGATTTTTTTTTTTTAAGTGAGGAGGAGCATTTTGTAGATTAGTAGCTTTCAGTATCCTGGGCACAGAAACAGGAAGAGAGGAAGGAGAATATCGAATAATGTAAGGAAGGAAATTAGGTATGGTTAACCTACAAATGAGAGTTAACAATTTGGGTTCTTCTGCAGGAAGAAATGCAAAATTGAATCCATGTATAGTGCATACCACACAGACATGCTAAACTGAATAAAACATATATCTACCTCACAAGAAACAGAAGAGTCTTGCAGGACTTTTTGTTTTCATTAGGGAAATTGGCCTCTGTATTTGTTCTCAAAGCTGTAAACAGTGTAATGCAGCAGAAACAGCTCAATGCCATCATTTACATTTCACTATCTGCTTCACTATGATTTGCTTTTGTGTAGAACTTTAACAGAGCTTGTAAGTTTATGTATGGTCTGTTCCTGTCATAACATAACTTGTAAGAGCAGTTTCCATAATTTTTATTTTCCAGTTTTCTCTTTTTGAACGCTTTTCCATAAAATAGACTTCAAGGGTGTCTGTAGTTCATTTGCTTGGGGATAAGTGTCTGAGATGTTCCTTGGACACAAATGAACTCCTGTTGAGACAGTAACATAATTCCCATAGGTAGCATAAGGATATGGGCACCTGTGGAAAGGCTCTCTGTGTCATGTTTAGTGTCATGTTTAAGGTGCATGTAAAAGATGGACATAAGGTGCAGAAAAGTTGGATGCCTTCGGGTTTCAAATGCATTTAAGCAATTTATGAATGCTCTATTTCTTGTTTCATACTGTCACACACGTGGTCAGGTTTGATTTTCCTTTTGCTTCATTCAAACCTCCCCAGACAGAGGCTGGGCAGCTCTCTCGTGCTCACAGCCATGTGCAGACTGCTCAAGCTTGTGAGGAAAGGCAAGTGAGATCAGGTGCCTGGTGTTCGATCTGATGAAGGCAGTAATTGACACATCTCATGGAAGAGCCAGGCTCTGCTAGATCAGATCTTTCAGGCAGAGGATTTTTAGGGATTACATGGAGAGAGTGACTTAAAGCCTGGAGGCCTGAGGTATTGATAGGGCTTTTATTCTGCCAGGGATTTGCAGTTTAACCCTGAGAAAAGTGACTTACCTCTTGTCCTTGCTCCCCATCTGCAGAGTGGGAATACCACAGGGTAGAAGATAACATACACAAAAGTACTGCCAGACATTCAACCTCCTCTGCTGGAGCATATAATGAAAGGAGGATGCCTGGGTGCTCAGCTAAGTAATTTACCATTGCTGCTTAAAATAGCATCAAGTCAGCATGACGCATGCTTTGCTGCCTCGTGGCCCACATAACATATGTTGATGTGCAAGCTCTGAGCCCTCCATTCCTCTTCCATAACACGGCTGGCAGACATCACCTTCCTTCTTGTGTGCTGTCACAGTCTGACCCTTGTGTTCAAATGGTGCAGGTGGAGTGTGTGGTGACGTGGAGTTGACGAGGCCAGGAGCTTCTGAGGCACACAGCTTCAGAGAGTTTCAACGTACAGAAGAAATTAATATACATCAGGCAAATCTGTGTCTGTAAATGAAACCTTGGGACACTTCTACAGCCATGACTAATCCTGCAAACACTGTGACTCAGCTAGTGAAGCATTTATCAGGAAAGGTTCCAGAGCACTCAGTTATAAACCAATAAATAAAAACACCTAGTTTTCTGTAGCAAACAGAATCACTGAATCTAATTCTGTCATCTGTTCCTTAGTCCTTCAAAAATAAGCCACCCAAATGTTTATAGCTGTGCAAGTGAGGCAACATAATTTATAGTAAACATGCCCTTTACCTTAAATTCACGGTTGCCTCCTGATTCTTGCTGTTTCCACATTCAAAACTCTAAAAATATGAAACCTGATTGACTCCCAATGAGTCTGCTTTTGTTCTGCCTTGTGATTTATGAGCATGGTGATAAAACGATGTAATTAATCAGGTTTAAATCATTGGTAAGCTATGCATGTTGGCTGAGGGTAGTTAGAAGAGACTGGACACACATGTTTTTTTGATGGACATTGTAACAGAAATTAAAATAAATACGTTATTCATAATTTGGTTACCCCAAACTAAAAAAGCCCTGCCTGAATTCAAACTTGACATCTGATATATTCTAAAACATGAATCAAGGCAGGCAGATCCTATCTCAAATTTCTGCAAGGCTGTTAGGTTTAATTATGCTTTTCTATATTTTATTTGTTCCATTTTTAATTGGTTTTTGAAAATTGTAAGATAAAAATGAATTATTAGAAAAAAGTTGACAAAAATCAGTTTTGAGGTGTTTTTGTTGGCTCTTTGCCTGTGTTAATTCATAGATGAGAACATCTATGAAACTTGATTTCTGTAGCAGTCCAGTCTTATTTGTGCTTGGAGACAGACTGTTGCATGGTGCTAGTTTTTCTCAGCCTTCCCCATTTATCCAGGCAGCCTCTACTGTCTTTCCCTGACCACTCTTTGGACTGCAGAACAGTGTTCCAGGTCATGCTCTGCTTCCTACAACCTCCCTCCAAATCCCTCAGCCTTTCTACAGTGTTTTCAATTAAATGCTAACAATGAGTTGCATGGGAAAATAGTTCTGCATTACAGCTGAATACTGTGCCAGGTCAGCAAGTTTGTGTGGGCTGCCTGCACATCCTTCCTGTGCCAACACAACGGGCATTCTGGCTTTTTCTAGACTGTGAAGTACAGAGGTGGTAAAGTGCACTTACTGCTGTGGGTTTGATTAGAGGAGGGAGATAGCAGTTTGCTGCAGCTAAACTGAAATTGTTTAAGGGGAACAGAAGCCTTAATGGTAGGAAAGAATCTCATCTTGCAGTGTGCTTTGGAGGAACAATCCCTTGTTACCTTTGATGCTTGTTTTGCTCTTTAGGATGCAGCAGTAGCATCTTGAAGTGTCAGATCAGGGACATTGCTTCTTCAGCATTGCCTGAGATGAAAGCGAGTGTGTAAAAATGGAGATCACTAATCTCTGATTTGCCCTGTGAGTATAGCCCATGCATACAGGCATCTCTTTAATGTTAGATATGATTTGTCACGTCAATATGGCAGTGACAACCCTATACCAAGCACTGTCCAGATGGTGAGCTCCTGTAAAGCTTTGCTCTTGTTCCTCTCAAACCTATTTATCAGGGTATTTTGTATCCTCACTTGATCAGAGCAAGTGTGGGTGGACACAAGGTGAGAGGAAGATGAAGCAAGGGAAGCCCCACAAATGGAGGAAAAAGAGACTGAGTCTTACTGTCTTTCTCAGGTACCTGCCAGTAGTCATTGTCAAAAGCAGGATTCTGGTGTAGTTGCTCTTGGTCTGTTGTGGCTGCACAAAGGTGCTGGCACAAAGAGAGGTATCACCTAATGAGCGGGAGAAAGCGAGAGAGTGGAGTGGCAGAGTGGTATGGATGGGCAAAATAGAGATTGTAGTGAGAAGAGAGAAGGAAGAGAATCTGGAAGAGGCATTAATGGAGTAATACAGAGGTTAGGAGAAGAATGAAGGGATGGTGAATCCAAGGAAGTGACAAATCTATCAAAAGCTAGTTCTGTCTGTGGAGGATTTTCTGGCCCATCATGGACATGTGAGCAACCCTGCCTTTGAGGGCCTTGACTACTAGCAGGGCATCAGGCCTCAAGGTCACCTTGACATAAGGAACCAGGGACTGCAGCTGAGGTAAACCAACACCTGTAGAATGAAAAACTGTTGCAAGAGTGCTGCCTGGTAACCAATTGGAACGTTGTTCGCCCCATGAGCAGTCTGGCTGGACCAATCAGAAATTGTTGATTGTTACATGTATGTTTGTTAAAGGTGTATATATATGTTGGTTAAGAGTCTTAGTAAAGTTGGCATTCACCCGATCATACTGATCTCTGTGTGATTTGTCCGAGCTCCTGCATGTCAGCAGCCTGTTATGGCCAAGTAGTAGCAGCACGTCCATTTGGATCTGAATATTGCTTCAATCATTGTTTTCATAATCCTCTTTCTACTCTAAAACTACAAATTATGCAAATGTGCCAGGTGCATGCTGGGTGCAGGATGCTATGCAGAATCTCTTATAAGCATGCAAGGCTAATAGGCAGCTTTCATCCAAAGCACCTTTGCCATATGACTCAGAGTACTGGATGCTATTGTAAAACCCAGTAGAGTTTGGAACCTGTCAGACTGTTTTATTTCTCCAATAGTTACCTAATAGTTAAAGTAATCTGGCAGGTTCTTCACACTCCAGAACTGATATGGAAATGTGCCTAACTGAAGAGCCAGGACCTTATTTTCCTTTAATCATCCTCCAGATCTTGTGCTTCCTGGCTTCATATGGTGGGAAGAGTGCTCATGCTGGTGCAAGAACAGTGATCTAGGAGGATAACACCTTAGCTGTGCCACAGATTCTCTTTGGCAAGTTATGACAACTTGTTCAACTAGTTGTAAAGTGGGATCATCCTTTACTGTAGTGGTTTCCTTTCCATCAATGGTTAATTATTATCCCTAAGAGCATAACAAAACCATAACACCTCGGATGTTACTTGCTGGTAGTGTGACAGATGCTGTTCCTGTTGTGGTAATCTGCATGACATGTAGGGGTGGTGCTAGCTCACTAAAATTAGAATGGATTGGAGTTCAGGCTAAAGTACAAACATTGCTTTTATGGGACTTGTTTGTTTTGGGCTTTTAACTAACAGTTGTCCCATCAGAGTGAGGATAATGCATAGCAGATGAAGAGCTGCAGTGTTAGTGAACACTCCACGCAGGTGACTCATGTGTTGTTCTATTTGCTTTTTTCTCAGTTTAATTAATTGTAAAAGACCAGCTGCTGTCCCCAAATATATGCCAGGGAAAGAAACGTGAGAGTGCAATGGTAAAAAAATCCTCCTTTTGGAATGTTTAAAAATGTTCTCTCACACTCAGGTATTCCTGCTACTGTGATTTATAGAGTTGACTTTACCTCCAAACTGATTCACTGTCACCTATGATGAGAGGCATTCAGCTCTTCCACTTTTCTGTTTCTCTGTCCTCAGTGAGTAACTCCAGTGTTTCTCTGGTTAATTAAAGTTTACTGCAGGAGGAGCAGGAGTGGGCTTAGAGCACTGATGAAGAGATGACTAACAAAGCAATCGGCATGTGATTAAAGTGTGGGCTGCCAGGCACAGATTAGCCCTCCCTGGACTGCTTTTATCTTAGCTTCATGTTTTGAAATAATTCTGTGTAATAATGTATAGAATTTCTATCCCATCTAGCTTATCGCATTAGAGCAAACTAGACAGAATGACTCAATTTCAGAAGGTTCTGATTCAGCTCTGGCTGCAGCCACTCATTGCAAATGTGAAGTTAGGTGACTGACTTCTCTTTTGTTTCTTTCAAATTCTTGCCATGTGGGAAGTGTAAGGGGGAGAGAGTTGGTCAGAGTGAAAAATTAGGGTGGCATTTTAAAGCTTCGTGAGATGCATTGGTGACAATCATATCACAAAACTCTGTGTGAACTTGCAGAAGGGTGGGAAGGACATGGAGGTTTGAATGATGCATAAATCACAAAGGAAAACTAACTTTTCCCAAACACACACACTTGTGCCAAAAGTCATTTGTTTGTTCTGTGCAGTAGCTTTTACAGTTCAGGTTGCTGTGGACTTTTTTTTTAAAAAAAAAAATTATATTTTTTGTTTCTTGTCCAATAAGAAATCATGTTGGGTTACTGACACCTACCTGATACAAGAAGATAGAAAGACCTGCTTTAAACATGCCATTCTAATATTTCCTTTTGCTGCTCATATCCTTTTTCCCCTCTGTGATGTCCATGGGTCCATGGCACACCCATGACAGAGAGGCTGCTTCAGTGGTGTCTGCCACAAAGTGCTGATCCCATCAGAGAGCACCAACAGCATCACCTAAGTTGCCTGAGCAGCTGCTGCTGGCAGCACTCTTCATGAAACATGGAAGTGGTGATCAAGAAAGGGAACTTAAATCACTGAATAAATGAATCGTGAATTATTTGTGTAATCATAGAATAAGGAAATATAAAGAAGAAAGTTGTTTTTTTTTTTTAAAAAAAAAGGAAACCCCAACTTCCTGAAGAGTTCAGTAAAGTTTCAGTACATAGGTTATTTTTGGGCGTAGCTCTCAGTAGCCCAGTGCTGCTTGCTCTCAGGAGCTTTCTGTCAGATAGTGCAAAGTTGCTACTTCCAGCTGCTGGGGACATTGGGGAACCATCAGAAGATTGTCAGGGTACTGTTGTCATACCCAATGGTAGTAAAATAACTTGGATAACTCTTATCAAGGAATGGATAGTGCTTCTGAATAACTCATTTGTAATTGCTGCTTACGACAGCCATGACCGTCTGCATTTCTTTGTTCAGTGAATGTGTATCAAACTAGTCTTAATGAATCTGTGATATTTTCTTCTCCTTGCAGAGTAGAATTGGTTAAACTGTCAATCAAATGTTTCTTTTAGAATAATTTACAAGTTAAAATAATGTCTTAATCTGCTTTCTTGGCACAGGGCTTAATGATGCTCTCGCCACAATAAAAACACCCAAACAAAAAAAAACCAAAACAACAAAGCAGTAACAAAAACACAGATGCATTCTTTATAATGTAAACTGACAAAAATGTTAGAAGCTTCATGCTGTCATGAAGCATGGGTAAGCTTGCATGTTAGCTAAACAATATCTACCACTTACAAAGTTAGTTGTTGTCTATATACAGAAAACAACATCAGTCTCAAAAACACAAGGTCTCTAAAAATCATTCTTGAGAGAGAAACAGTCTTTGGGGTCACGAGGCAGCTAACAACCTGTTGTGTTCAATTCACTGTTAGGCACTGTGATGCTCTTCTCTTAGAATCATAGAATAGTTTGGGGTTGGAAGGGGCCTTTGAATGTCATATAGTCAAATGCCCGTATCATCTTTATCTTCTTTTGGACTGGCTCCATCTCCTCTTTTTCTTGACCAGACATGTGGAAGGAGCAGCCCTAGGTTTTAGAGATTTGTGGACTGTTGTTTGTAAGTCTGAAGAAGTCTCTCTAAATGATTGTGAAACCAGTTAGACTATCTGAATTGGTGTGTTGGTGTTTGTTGTTTTTTTCCCCTAAGATGATTTCAAGACCATTAGTGGCACTTTAATTTTGATCTGCAAGCCAGAAG
Source organism: Corythornis vintsioides (assembly GCA_025447755.1). Lineage (NCBI taxonomy): Eukaryota > Metazoa > Chordata > Aves > Coraciiformes > Alcedinidae > Corythornis > Corythornis vintsioides. The sequence continues at coordinate 44,419 of JAOEGS010012210.1, read as the reverse complement.
AGTGTTTGAAAAAAAAAATGGTGAGGGAGGATACTGGCTAAGAGTACAGAGGTTGAAGTGCAGCTTTAAATATTTTGAAAAGTAGTTAAAAACAAGACAAAAGAAGCAAACAACAAAAGACAAAGTCACACAAAAAAATCCAAAATCAACTTCCTTGCTAGCAGATAATTTATTTATGGTTTTGGTCTTTACAGCAATGTTCCTGAAATCATGTTAACCAGCTTTTGTGACAAGGTTCCCTATGATGCTAGCACAGCAAAAACTAAAGGGTGTTTTGCATCTGGATCAGTTATCCTATCTGGTTGGACACCCCATGTGGGTGTCCAAACAGCCATACCAGCTCTGGTGGGAACAATGTGGAATGTGCACTGCTACTAAGGAAATTCTTGTGGAACCACATTCAAAGTCACTTTTGAACCAGTAACTCATTCCTGTAACAGTCCTGGGTCTGGCCATCCTGATGAGTAACTAATTGGCATCCTCGGAACAAATAAGAGAAGCAGTTCCTGGCATGTGGATATCAACTGGAAGTTTGAGATAGGTGATGTGAGTTCCTTTGTCTAGATTTTTGTATGGCATCAGAGCATCAAACCACCAAGTAAAACTTAGGTTGCAGGCATTAAACTACAAACAAAACTGCTCTTCTTTGCACCTGGCCTGACCGAAAATTCCTGTGGTCTCTCAAAATTGCACAACGACTGGAGTCTCAGCAGGTAGCTAGATTCAGTTTCATTTGCTATTCTCCCGGTTTCATGCTCTGTAGTAATATCTTGTACTCCCTCAATCCTGGATCTTAAATGAATGCTGCTTTTCTTATTGACAACGAATGTGAAACCATCTATTTGTCTGTGCAGCTGTCTTCAGAGGTTTTGGTTTAGTTGTCATTTTTAGTGCTGGTGTATATGCAGCTTGGAAACCTGTTGGTCTCTGCGTGTTACATTACACCATAGTAAAAACTTGTTGAGAGACAACTGAATATATCACTAGTGATATCACCAAGGGAAACAATGAAACTGCTCATAAAGACAAATTAAAAGAGCTGAAAGTTGTTTTCAAGTTTCCCCTTTACTTGTCCTGAGTGAGGCAGGGAGGAGGGGGTGGGGAAGAACCTGCTTCTTGCAGATGGTAGAATGATTCACCAGTTAATGGGATCTTAATGCCTGGCAAGAAAATATGTCATTAGCTGTGCTGAATCCCTGTGTGATACGCACATTTGGTCCAGCGTGTAGCACGCTGCTATGTGCTCATTCAGCCTGCTGCTTGCTCCCTGAGTTCCTCTTACTGCTCTGCTTGCGCACATTGAATGCTGCTTCTGATAAGCTCTGAGTTATGGGCAAGTGACTTTTTAATGGGAAAGCTCTTTCCATTCTCATCTGCTGTAATGACAAAGAGCCACTCTTTGCTTATTAATAGTGGCTTAAGAGACAAACTGCTGGTTAATCAGTGGTGAGATATGCAATTGGGTTGCGTTTCTTCATTAAATCTTTATTTGAAATACATTATAACAGACATCATTATGGCAACTACTGTGGTCAGAACTTCTTGAAGTGAGTTACTGGTTTTGTTAGTATGTTCAATATTCCTAAGCCTTTCACAGGTAACATCACGCTTCGAGAGTTCAGGGAATACTTACACAACAGGGATTATTTTATAACATTTTCCACAAAAATTGAGTGGTCAGGCATAACAGTACTTTAGCGGCAGCTTTTCCCATGACCACAGTTCATGGGACAGGCTTGTACTTTACTCATGGGAAGTTGCACAAAGGAGTAAAAAAGGTTTTAAACTTTAAATGAACCAGGCTGTCACAGAAGGTAACATTTATTTTCAGGTTGCAGGTTTGTTATTATTCAAGGAGAGAATTTAGTTTCTGTGTTAAAACACTTGGACTACACCATTTTAAACCTATTGATATTTCTAAGAGGAACAATATGTGTTTAAAAAAAAATGGGGGAAAAAAAGATTCTGCTTCTGTTTTTAATAGGGAAAGGTTTAAGTTCTTCAGCTGGAGAATTCAGTATGTCTGCGTCAATCAGACGAGTGACTCAGTGTTGTGATGCTAATGTAGGTCTGACTCTGCATTGGAAGCCTACATTTATATAACAGTGAAAAACTCAGCATAGTTTAGGTTGAGAGAAGTGAGTAATTTTTGTTTTCTTATGCATAGCCAAATCTAAAAGCTTTTCTCCTTCTCCATTATATTTCCCTCCTCTTCTCCTACTCTTGCTTATTTGTTCTGACACATTACCTCAGAAATAACTGTTTCATAGTAAAGAGTTGTGGGTTTTTTTCTGAAAATTGGTGGATTTATCTGCACAATATTCCATTATAATATGATGTTTTAATACTTAATAATTTAAAAATAAGTATTTTAGATAAGTTGTACCTTCTTTGGTTTAATTTATTTTATTTGAAGGCAAATCTTTGAAGAAGATAAATCACAGCAGTCCTGCCTTTATTCTGGATTAAGTTTGAACAGCAAGTTGTTAAAAGATTACTATTGTCTTTAAGTCTCATCTATTTTAACCTAAATAAACTTTCAGTGGTTGGTAGGTCCTTCCTTTCTTCTGCATTGTTTTAAATGATAAGAGCAATGATGTGACTAATTACCTCCATTGTGTAATTATACAGAGCTAAGATTTGCTTTCTTTGGCCAACTTCCTTACCTGCTTGGTCTGTGTGTTACATCAGGGAAAACCAGTGAGATTCATAATGGGGGAGAAAATAAAGTGGTAGAAACAATAACAGGTGTAGAACAACACCCATTTGTAAGGTGCCATTGTAGTATCTCAGAGGGTTTTATACTGCTTGACTTCCAGCTGTCTACTACTATTGATAATGGATTTGAAGACCATACTATGTACTCCATAGAGGAAATTTGCTGATAAGTTTTCCTGTAGTCAATGCTGAGATTTGGATGTGCCACTGTAATTTATTTGCTCTTATGCATTTGCTGCACAGCAGGCAACATTATGCTGGCAAAGAACATGCTTTTTTTGCAAGAGATATTCTGTACTAAAGAACTCACCCCTGTTGCACTGCAGGCTCTTATGCTGTATCCCACTGCCAGCAGCAGCCCCTGAAACATCTCTGCCCAGATGCCACAGACATCCCCAGTTACCAGCTGCCTAGAACAGATAATCTGCAATGAGGTTTCACTAATACTGTTGTTTAATGATCTGGGATAAATACTTCTTTAATTCTGTTCTGGAGGCGATGTACTCAAAAGTGTAAGGAAGGGAAACCTTTTGTTTAAACAAAAATAGGTCTGGTAAATTATCTCCCAGGAAGGCATCTCTGTGCCACCTAGGCCATGAGCCTGACAGTGATAACACAGCATAATTGATTACATGGCATAACTGACCTACTGTGCTTAATAGGGTAGTGCTTTATTAGGGAATAACATTAGAATATTTCCCTTGTATTTCTTTTCCCAGATGGTACTAATAAGACTGCAAAAAGAACTTAACAGCAAATAATTGACTTTGTAGAAGACTAGTACTTCTAACAAAAGAGTTTTTTACAAACAGCAACATTTTTTTTCAAGACTGCAAAGACACAGCATCACTTTGCACACAGTTTAATGGACCCAGCAGAAAGTAATGTGTTTGAGCTAGCTGTAAGTGGAAAAGGGGGAGTCTAGGTGTTTGCTGTCCTTTGGAGCAAGCTGACTGTACCAGCAACATGCCTGGAATGAGCTTGGAACAGTTCTCGGCTTGCCGGCATAGGCTTTCTCTTGACTCATTTTATCCTCTGACAACAAGTGAAAGGGACCAGAAATACAAGTGCTGGCTTAGCAAAATGGAGAGAAATTAGTATGTGCCCAGACGTGCTGTCAGCCCAGGATATTGGCTTGGAGGCACTGGCCAGAGATGTCATCCTGAAGTCAGATATCTGTTCTTTTCCAGTCCTGGTTTGGGATAACTGGTCAAAAGTCTGGTACCTTTTGAGACTAGCTGTGAAAAGCTGAGCACAACCTGTGGCCAGATCTTCCTGTAACAGGGTATCATCTGATTTCTTTGTTCCTGTCATTCTACCTTTGTAAATCGTGTGATTTGAGGGGATATGGGGGGTAAAATGTGGGTTTGATGCAGTGCAGTGTAATACACATGTTGTATATGAAAATAAAAGAAAAAAGAAAAAAAAAGAAAGAAAATCAATGCACCCAGTGTTGGAATGTTAGCATTTCTCTCCTATTACCCAGGAGCAGTCACCTCAGGAGCTGTTTATGTGTAATGCACCAGTCATAAAGCAGTGGGAGTATGTTAAAAATCAAGGAATGGAGTTGAAGGGGGGCTGGGTGGTACTCTTGGAAATGAGTAGTCCTCTCCCACTCAGCAAGCTAGCTCCATTATCTGAATTAGTATAAAAATACCCACCCACCCCAAGGAATTCACTAAGTCACTCCCTTCGTGCCAGATATCTCTGATTGAGAGTAATTGCTTGCTTTTGACTGAGCCCAGAGTGGATCTCTGTGGAGTGCTTGAGTAGGAGGTGAAAAATCAGTAGCTAATGTGATGGCTTCTGTTTTTGTTTTATTTATTCTGAAACTGTTTTTCAAGCCCAAACAGCAGCCTGCCAGGGAAGGTGTCTCTGCCTAGAATTCATTACAGTTATTATCAGCAGCAACATGCCTCTGGCTAATTGCACTTGGGTTGTGAGTGACAACCTTTGATTGGACAGTATTGCTTCCCCCTCCTGGGGAAGGGGATAGTTTTCAGGTCACAGATTAACTCATTGTTAGATGATAATTTTTTGGTACGTTATGGCAGCACATGATTAACTAAAGACTGACACTGATTAACTCTTCTCCAGTTAGCTTTTTCACACATCTGCTGGAAATAGGAGACAGGGCTCAGATCTTGCATCTGAATATCTGCCAGTTGATAGCATCAGGAAGATATAAATTTGCCACTTCAAGCTCATTTCTAATAGGAGCTGGGTATAGAGTTCAGTGACTTGATATCATGATGTCCAGGTTGTCCGCTTGGATGCAGGGACAGGGATGGCGAATGTATGCTTGGGAGCTTCACAATGAGGTGTTTCAGAGAGCGGCTTCTCTGGACAGTCGAAGGGCTTTGGGTACAATTTCAATAAACTAAGTGGCTGTTGTCAATAAGAGTTAAAGCATCCCCCTTTGTCATTCAGTTTGCTGGACAATGTTCCTGACAAGTATTGCTGTAGACCTGATATCACCTTTGACACTGAGTGTGAAGCATCCTTCAAAGACCCATCTGCTCATTCATTAGTAGCTTTTGGTCTCCTGGTCTTAGCTGAGGCCAGTGCTTTTGAAATTACTTGAGGAATGTGCAATTCCTGCAGTGTTTTGTGTTTGCTATTTGAACTGAGATGCTTAAGGATGTAGCAGCATTTTGCTGACAGGTTTTAACTAACATCTGCAACCCTTAATGAACACAATGTCCCTCTGCTTGCCCTGGCATTTTTTGTAGCTCTTATTTTGCTCTACTGCTGATGTGGAACAGTGATGCAGATAGCCATCCACCAGTTTTACTCTCTCTGTTAACTCTGAAAGTGTTTTTATTAGCTGTGCAGAACGGTGGGGCTCTCACGACTCATTGCAAGGCTTGACATGAAAGCATTTTTTATTAATCTGTTTGGTGCATCAGCTCTTGTTCCCATCAGAAATTCTTGCTTCCCTTTGTTTAGAGAAAACCTATCACCACTTAAAGAACTAAGCAAATGACAAATCTCAGAAGAAGTAAGAAAATGCTGCTTGTTAGAAACAACTCTGAAATGTCTGCCTAAAATCATAGTCCCTTGTGTGTAAGGCTCAGTGCAGTTGTCAGCAGTGTAATGGCCAAGACGGCAGCAGCTGGGTTGTTTCTGCATCCCTCAAATGAAACAGAGAGCAAGCTTTGAGCAACAGTGACAAGTATTAGCAAGATAAAACCTACAAAACAGAGATTTCCCTCAACTGCTGAGTGGAAATCCCTTAACTTTGGCATTTAGGAAGAGCTGGGTTTCTCCAATAGAGAGAAGGCAATATTCTGGGGTCAGCTGGGTCTCTTCAGCATCTTAATCCCTCCCAAGCTTCCTCTTCTGGGTATCTCATTTGTTAGAAACAGAATAGCTGTTCTGAAAAGTCAAAGGAGAGTCAACTAATTCTTCCTGGAGGGTATATGAGTTAGGGGGAGGTGAGAGAGGAAGGAAGGCTGTGGAAACAACTGGTCTCTTTATTGCTTTTCTTTATTTCTGTTTTCAATGGGCCTATAAATGCCACTTCCCTCCTACTGGATCTAGAGGTTGAAGCCCTTCTGCTACTGGAAATATTCATATGGCTGTAGTAGCCATGTAAGATTTCTTTGTGCTAGTCTCCATCTTTCTTCTTGAAGGAAGCATCTAAGAGCAGGATAGGTAGGTTTGTATGTCCTTTCTATTTTAGAAGGCTTGCTTTTGAATGCCTCCTTCTTTGTTGTTTGGGTTGGATTTGTTTGTTGGTTTGGTTTATTTTTGTTTTAGTTCTTATAAAGGTAATCTAAAAAAACAGTGGCCTTTATCAAGCCTGTGTTAGGCAGGAGTGAGTCTGCCTCACATGAGGTTTTTATTTTCCTTTCCTCTCCCCAGCTACCTCTCCTTAGCTGGTAGTCTTAAAACAGTAAATGAATGAATGGGTGCATTCTTTCCTGTCTTTCCTAGAGGTTCCTCAGGTTGACGCATATTGTGTGGGAGGAAAATTGGCTTTCTGTTTGCCCTTGGTCTGCTTTGTAAGTAAACCAGGGAATACAGCTCATAGAGATGTCAGTCAGTTAGGTTCCTTTTGCTTGCACAGAATTTGCTTAGCTTTCTTAACAGAAATACTTATGAAGCTTTAGTTAAATTTTTCTTGTGTAGCTTGAAGTACTCTGGTGAGCAGAGCTCCGAATGCAAAGATTTAAACAGCTGAGGCAACTGACACTACACGTGCTTAGAAAAGCATTTGCAAAATGTTTGTGAAACTATGAACTTTGCTTCCCACATGCCTACATCTGATGTATCATGAAGAATCTTCTTGATGAGCTCCATGGTGAACTGGAGCAGAGCTGTCTCTTCAGAGGTGTGCTACAGAAATAGAGGCAAAGAAGGGAGAGTTTTTCTGCCTCTGTCTGTCAGGTGACAGATTATTTTAAAGACTTTTCTACTTCAATTTATTTGTTGTAGGAGAATCTCTTCTTTCCTTTCAGCTTCAGCATGACAGACAGCAGAGCTTGCCATCAGCTCTCATACTCTTGTAGACACAATATAAATAGGTGAGAGATGGGAAACTGAAATGCCTTTAGGCAAGGTGGGCAAAAATACAGCTGAAGCATTATATGCTTCACAGCCTATTGCTTCCTATGTTTGTAATGGACATTGTTGGCTATGGACAGTGATGCTTTGCCTGTCAGGATGTTGTCTTCCTTTAATGTTTTTTTTCACTTGTATTTCAAAATAGTAACATTCTATAAGAGTGCCAAATGAAAACTTCAGACCTCATTGTGGCAGAACTGTACAATTCTCATTGTATCCCACTGTGCTCATTGACCCTTTCCTTGCAACAGCATATCTGAGTATGAGGTGCACCTGAGGTCTGGCATACATTTTATGGCTTAAACTCAAATGCAGCAGTAGTTGAATCTCTAAAATACACAGATGTTTGCATATGGAGACTTAGTCATATGCTAATGTTTCAGTATCCAGGCATGCTTGCATATGCTGATGAATGGAATTCCTCTACAGCCTCACTTTTATCAGGGGAATGTAATAATTTTTAGACACCCACAGTCACAGAGGAAGCTGGGAACAAAATCTGACTCTTAGTTGAATTAACCAAGGAACCATCCACCCTCCCACATGCTGAATGGGTTCAGATAAGTGCAGGGGGGTTGACCTACTTGTTTCTGCTGAAGATCAGTATTTCATTTCTGGCAAGAAGGTCCAAGATGGAGAAAAGTAGTTAAGAAATATAACTGAAATCTATCACTTTGAAAATTATAAAGTCATTTTTGTTAGGCTGCTTAATTCCTTTGCTGACCTGAATTTTCCCTGGATCAATTAATCTGCCTTATAAATAGTACAATTCCCAGCTTTTGGTAGAAATCTTCTGTTTGCATCTCATCTGCATGTGAACTGTTGTTGCTTGAAGAAAGATGATAAGAAGATGATTATGTACTAGTTTATACGTACATTTAGTAATTTAATTGATAGTTTTGCACTTTTTTTCAAGGTCAACTGCATTTTCCAGTTGCCTCTGCTTGATCAACAGCTTTGTAAGAATAACTGAGCTACTTTGATGGATTAGAGTAGTTAAGTAATACTTTCTATGTTCTATTCATCTACATAATTTCATCAATGTTTCATATTCTTTCTTGTGATTAAAATAATTTTGCTAACAGCAGTGATCTGTTAATAGGACTTGGACTGTGGCCAATTGTTTAAGATCTTGAAGCTGGTTTAGCCAGTTTCTTCCCCTTCCTAGCTGCTCACTGAAGACAGCAGAAGGGGTCTTACTTTCTCAGATCCATGCAGAGAGGAAAATGACATAGCAGTGAATGTGATATTGATCATTAGTGCCCAAACAAAATTGTTTTGGACCCTTTGAAGCTGATTTCTTCTGACTCCAGCAGCTGAGGGGTTTGCAGAGAGGTGGATTTTGAAGAGGATCAGTTGAATCAAACTAGCATTTTTACTGTTCCTCCAAATGTAAGGTTACCATTGCAGATAACAATTACTTAGTAGACCTAAACACATCTCATACTCAGATTATCTCTAGCCAGAATATCTGAGAGAATTTACGAGATAATTGAATTGAGGATAAGGAGCTGCAATTAAGCATTTAGTGAAATTCAGGGAGTTTCAGGATGACTTTTCATTTTTTCAAGATTTGATATCCTCAACTTTGACTTCTGATTAAAAAAAAAAAAAAACACAAAAAAACCCCCCACAAACAAAAGATCCCCATGTTCTTTGTGAAAATTTTTGTTTTCATTTATTTTAAAACTTAGAATAAATGAAAGCATGTGGAAAATAGAAAGGAATAGAGTCTAGCTGAGCTGGTCTGAAGGTGGCACAGCACCACACCTTGGCTTGGCAGACCTGAGTTGTCTCTGGTATCTTGGGGCAACTAATTGAAGCCCCCAGCAGTGCATTGCTCTGCAATGGGGATGATATAACTGCTTTCTACCTCTAAAGTATTAATTACCACAAACACTGTTAAGATTGAGACAGCACAGCTGGGTTGGTGCTGCACAAATGCTCTTACAAGGAGAAATGAGGACACAGTGGTAGTATGGGGTTTTTCAGCAGCAGGTTTCAAGCAGAGGTGGAAAAGACTTTCAAAAGTGCTGGTAGAGTATTTGGAACTGAGCAGCAGGTAGGCAGGCTATTGGCATATCAGTCATGTCAGCCAAAGTTGAAGTAAGCAATATCATCAAGGGCAGTGTTTCTTTTTTTTTTTTTTTAATCCAAAGTATAGTTTCCATTTTTAATTGTGACCCTCAATGTAAATTAAAATGAGTATATACATTTTCCCTTTTTTCCACTTGTACAGAAAAGCCTGAAAATACAAAATCCAAATGAGCTGAGTACCCTATGTCACCAAGCTCTAATAAATGCAGACCAGAGACCATAACCAATCGTAGAAAATTTCATGAGGTGAATCAAGGAGTAATTTGAACTTGTGTAGCTTTTGCTGATGTCTGGAAGATGGGTATACTCTGTAGCCTGTAGAACAGCTAAGGAATAGACAGAGGTGCTGAGGGAAGGGAGTGCAGGAGTTGCTGCTAGAGAGGTGCTCAAGAGAGGTTTTGGAGCAGGTTTGTGCCTAGAAGGGCTCTCCCTTGCGCAGCTCAACCCACACCAGCCACAAAGGTGTGGTGTCACACAGTACAGTGCTGCAATCACAGGCCTGTAATTTTCTCATCTGGAGTTCCAAGAAAGGAAAAGAGGCTCTCTTTTCAGTATAGGTTTTCTTGTATCTATAGCAAAGATTGCTACAGCATTCCTTCTTCAAACTTTCTGATCATGTCACCAGCATATTTCTTGTGTTTTAACTGCATATTAAAAATAGCCACTTTAGGAGTGAAATTGTGATGAAAGCCACACTGAAATTACTGTAATTTGTTACTGTAAACTGATGATCTGTATGTCTTCAATTACATTTCAGGCAAGCAGTCTCTGAAAATGCAAATATGCAATTTGCTGCAGCATGGGCTTGCAGGAAGGAGGAAGAGATGTGTAGGAGGGCTTTTTACTACTGCTTGATTTGATGCTGCTGGTAGTAATTAGCAGAGGAAAGTTTGGTTTCTTAAAATGCAGGCTGTAGCAAAAAAATGTCAATGAGGGACAGTGGTTGGCTGAAGAGAGGTTTACAGAATGCAGACTCTTTCACTGCACAGCTCTCAGGTTAAAATTGAGCCCAGGATGTTTGCTGGAAACTGCTGGATGTTAGATTTCCTATTACAATAGCTATGAGAGGTGCTATCCAGGATAAGGACAAGGAAAGGACATCAAGAATGTAATCAATGGCATTCATGTTCTAAAAAGTTTGAAAATGCAATACATTATTGAAAACAAACAAACACACACACGCACACGCACACGCACAAAACCAAAACAAAATTAAAAAAAAAAGAAAAAAAAGCCCACCAGAACCCACAAGCCCAGGTTCAGATACCCAAATAGTGGTTTTGTCCTCATGAAGCTGCCTTCCTTACACTTCCTCTGTATTCTTGCAGCTCCTCCATGCAGCTCATAGGATGCTTCTTTGGATTCTCATAGTCCCTGTGGACAACCATCCACTGAATTACTGGGTGTTCTTACAGTATGAAGAGTCTGCAAATTAAGCTGCCCTTCCCTCTTGAGAGTGGTTCTCGTGGCTGGAGATCTGTACCCACCCTCCTGCTTTTTCTCTGCAGCTCTGGTCAGGCATTGGACTGACCTGAGAGGCCATAGTTGTTCTCAGCTTAGACAGGGTCCCCAGGGCTCCAATGCCAAGCTCTGTGCTCAGCAGGTCAGCCCTGTGGTGTTTAATTACCTGACAGATTTGCCTGTAGCAGCTGTGATCAGAGGTCCGGAGTGACAAAAGCCCTGAGCTTTTCTAAGTAAATATAGCATGATTTCAGCAGAAGAATAAACATTACAAGATAAAAGCTTTACAAGTAGTAAAGCTAGGAAGTGGTGTCAGCTTCTGTCATATCAGGAACCTCTGGTTCTTCTGTTACCTCTGTTTTACTCCCTTCAGCCTCTACGCTCTCTTTCAAGTTTTTATTCTAGATTATTTTCTGCTAGGGATCTTCTCAGAGTGTAAAAGGTAGAAGCTGTTGCTCCTCGTTTCTTATTATGGCAGTAAATGTAAGGACTATCTTTAGATTGTTCTCCCCTTTACCCCACTAGTTCAGTAAATCCCTAAAACAGGGAAGCAGTCCAATAATAATGAGACAAACAGATGGAGAAACAGCATCCATGGTATCTGCAGTAGTATAGTATTTCTTGCCTCTTCCTCTTGTCTGGAATCTACGATGTCTGGTAGATGCTGTTAAAGACAGGATGTTAAAGTCAATAAATTTCTGGTCTAATTCAAAATACAGGACTTTCCCTGTGCATTTCTCTTTTTGTTTTTAGGTTTTGCTTTTTTGTTTTTATAGCTTTATTTCACTCATACATCAAAAGAAAAGAACATACAACTCAAGGCAGGTTCAGTAATGAAAATACGTCAATATCAAATCCAAACAATATTGTAAAGCTCAAACCAAGGCTTCTCCATATGGTGCATTGATATTGCCAGCCAAAAACACAACATGCAACTTCCAGAGCTGGGTTCGGTGAACTTTAAAATCTGTACAAAAATAACTGGCGACAGCTTTCCTCAACGCAAAATCTTTTCCACTCTCTCCCAGAAAGAGCTGTTCCCCTGCCGGTTTTCAGCACCTCCTCCTCCCCGTCTGCTTGTTCCTTCCTCCCTCTGTTCTGCTTTTTCCCACATTTGTATGAATATCCTCCAGCCCCAGTTCTTGTTCTCGTGACGGAGAGGATGCATCAGAGCTTTCTGCCCATCTTGCTTTCCAGAGACATTACATCACCTGCTGCTGAGCAAAGCTGATTCCCTGCAGCTTTCCCTTTCCCAAACATGGTCTGTCTTGGATCAGTCCTCCTGTCTGGTTGCATGAACCGGTGTTGCTGACCAGTGTCCAAAGGCTGCTTGGTTCCCTTGCCCTCAAATTTCCTAAACAGCAAGAAGCTCCTCAGACCTGGAGCAGAACCCAAATGTGTGGCTGAAACCTCAGTTCACCTTAAGCTGAGGAGAGAATGAGCTATGTGAGATGAGAGGTCAGAAAGTCCCCGTGTTCACAGACCTGCTCTCGTGGAGGTCTGCAGCCCACTGGAGATTGAACTGGATGTTGACAGTGATCCTCACTGCCCTCGTCCCTAGCTTTGGGAGGTTGCCACTGATGCACTTCACAGAAAGAGCAAAATGCAATGGTAGATGGTACTGTGTGCTGTAATTTACCTTCTCAGTGTTGTAGGCCAATGAGAAGTGAGGGTGATGCCTTCAGGCTTTGGGGGCCACTATGATTTTACTTGATTTTTACCAGGAATTCTTCCAGTATTATACCTGTGGGTATTATGTCATAGATATGACATGTATGATGTTTCACAGATATGCTATCCAGGAGAACTGTGAAAGACCTCTCTATCAGAAGTGCTGGTGGGAATGACATACCTCCTTGCAGAGTTACAATCAGAGCATGAAGTACTTGTTGCACTGAAGCAGAAAATCAGAGGGAGTGGAGCACTGAGCCAGCAGCAGTGCTTATAGCTGCACAAGTCACTGCTGATGGCAGTGAGATGAGGCTGTAGGACAGCAGGACAACGATAAGTGACAACATAAAATGTTTTCTTATTATTATTTCCTGGGAAGGATATCTGTCCTCAGTCTGCTCTTGTCAGTGATTTGATTTGTCTCTTTTCTATGTCCTTAAATGATGCCTTTTTATCACATCCTACTCTCTCACTACTCATTTCAGGTCTGTTAAGTACCACCTGTTACCCCTTCATCTATCTCATGTAAAGAAACTTCTTGTGTTGGTGTATTGCTGTTCCTTAAGGCAGAACCTACTGGGTTACTCTGCTTTCAGGTGAAAGGAATGCAAACATGGGTACTCACATGATTTCTGCCAAAACCCATGAAACTACCAAGGACATTGACTGGCATAGATAGGTTTAGTCAAACGTTTCCATATAGCTCTTTGTTGTATTCTTTGTTTAGGTCAATTATCTGTCAGCTGGGAGGGGCAAAAGCTACCTGCAGGAACCCTGGCCCAGGAGGGCTCAAGGGCCAGGAGTGGTGTGTGTCACACATTTGTGCCCAGTCTGTGCCCAGCATCTGTGCCAATGTGGCTAGACCTGTGTAGACTGGTGCAGCTCAATGGAAATAGAGGTCCTTGTGTCAGTAAGACTTACTCCTGATGTTTAAACACCTTTTAAAAGCTCAGGTTTTATACAAATTTCTTAAGCTCAAATTTAACATTTAAAGTTTCACAAATATAAAAATGTTTGTAGAACAGCACTGAATGGGAATGTAGCTAATTAACATATGATGACTAAGGACATCCAGATAAAGAAAGGCTGATATTTTGGTGGAACAGAGGTCTTATCTGGTTGTGGTGGGGGTTCTGATGAAAAATGTGTCAGTGTGGAGTAACACAGCTGACATGAGATCAGTAGGAAAGCCCTTTATTTTCTATCACTTATCTCTTTCAAACCATATCTGTCCATCAGTGTGGAAGGGAAGACATCATAATGCTGTAAGGCATGAATTGGAAATTTACAGGACAGATAGTAGTGGTTGTCACAGAGATGAGTCAACACTGAAAGATGGATGAACAGTATGAGCACCAGAAGATGTTCTGAACGGTTAGCACCAAAAAAGATTTATTTTTACGCTGTGGAAATAATCTGAAATATCAGAGTTGGGAAAGCAGGGTTGAAGTGCAGGGCAAGTCAGGAAATGAAAGGCACATATGAGATCTTTAATCAAACTAAAAAGCAAGAAGTAGAAAGATATTGTTAATTACCTTGAATTATAAAATCACCTCATAAAGAGAGAAAAATTAGAAAGTTTGTTTGTTGCAAAATCATATGTCTTCTCTGTCCAAACAGACGTAGATTCCATTTCTAGGAAAGAACAAAAGTAGCAGCATCACATATGTGTCAGTTACTTTTAATTTTATGGGGATTTCATAAGAGTATGTGGAAAAATTAAAAACATGTCTAAAGTTTCTTTACTAAGATAACAATGTAATGGAGCTGCAGCACTGTGGAATCAGTGGGAACTTGATTGTCATTTTGCCCTTTATTAGCATTAACAATGCTATAGAATATATTTGTTTTGGTTAATCATAGCTAGGTTTTGATGCAGTAGTTTGTGAAAATTCCTGTAGTTTTGAAGTACATCTTGGTGGTAATCCTAAGCAAGTTGGTTTTACTCTTTCTTTCATTCTGTCTTTTCTGACTGTCTTTCTTTTGTTTCTTTTTTTTTCAGGAAAGACAGTATGGTTATGACATTAAGGTTGCAGGAATTAGCAGTTCCTCAGCAAAGGTCTTACTAAGAAACTGGAGTGACTTAAAACAGAAATATATCATAATCAGTGTTCTTTGGTTGGATCACAGGGCACCCAAGTTGCCAAGATAGAAATAGAGAGTCATGGCACTGGATAACATGAGTCAGAGTTAGGGGAAAGGATTGAAAGCTTTGGATAGCATCATTTTCCTTCTGATGCTCCTTTATGGGTACAAATGAAGAGAACTTTTCATGCCATCATACTTTAACAGCAATGCTCACAATAAGGTCAGGGGAGGAAATGAAAGGAAGGGAAAGGCCCCAGCTCTGACCTTGTTCTAAGAAGAAAGCAGGTTCAGGTTTAGCATAAGGGGAAGGAAATGAAGGTTGTAACTAATAACTGTTGTTTATCTTGTTGAGTCACCTGTAGGGACTCTCCACTGAACCATGGCAGCTTGGAAAGGCCCTGGTTAGGACAAAGATTCTCTCTAACCCTCCATCTCAGTTTATTGGCACTGCTGGAAACATCTCAAAATAAAGGCCAGCTTTCAAGTTACTAGACTGAGGGATTTGCATGATTTGCTTTTAAGGTCTTTTCTGGTTTTGAATACTTCATTTCCACCACCTGCACTCTTCTCAAGAAAAAAAGAAGAGGGAAGGAAAGCAGTGAGTGGTACAAATTGCACTGCAGTGTATTTGGTGTAATGTTTCTCAAGCTCTTCAATCATGTTACCTTGCCTCATGCTATGGTAGTCTCTGTCAGGGTAGGCAGTGGTGTGACAAAAAAGAATTCATTAAAGGATACTAAGCAGAGCTGACATGATAGAAATGTGAATCTGTTGTGAATCTGTTGCTGCATACTCGCTATTTATTGATATGGCAGAGACTACATCCCATCTGCAGAGTTTTATGTGGCCATTTTTTAGAGTTGTCCCTCAAACTATCATCTTAGGTCACAAAAGGTGCTGGACAAGAGTGGGTTCAGGGAGAGCTGGATTCCAAGCATTCCAAAGGACTATGTACAAGCCCACGGCCTCAGCTTCATGGAGGTTATTCTTGCCCAGAAAAATCTGGTGGCAGATGTAGGCAAAGGACAACTAATAGAAGATCACAGGCTGAATTAATTGAATCCACTTATGACTTTCACAGTTGTAAGAAATTAAAGTTTTCAGATTCATATCATCATTAAGAAGGCTTTCCCTGACTAAGTGCTCTCCATCCAGAAAGCCTTATATTTTGTCTAAGGTAGTTGTGTTATAGCTACACAGTTTAAAGCAATCTTGTGTATACTGGCTGTTCACAGAGCAAGGCTATTTCTGTAAGATGATAGGGAAGCCTAAATAAGACAAAGTGCCAAATTAATTTCTCCTTATTCCTGTTTTGTTATTTTTGTTTCTTTGTTTGTTTGTTTTGGTTGGTTGTCTTTTCCTTAGTTTCCATGGACATCTACAGAAAATACCCTCTTTATTTGCACTTGTTTTGATCCCCTCATAAAAGCATAAGTCAATGGTGAAACAAGCCATGAAAACAGAAGCTCTGTCTGGAAGCAGTGTCTCCAGTTCAGATACAGAAGCACAGCAGAAGCCATCGCTTGAAACTTTTTTCTGATAAATGCATTTGGGAAGGTTTTCTTAGTGGTGCGGTTTGTTAAGGATGGAGGCATGTAATTATTGTTATGTTGGGTGTCTCTTGTAGATGCAAATCCTTTATGAATCACTAAGAAAGCAGAGTTTTGTCGGTCACATTCAACTTCAGGCCTTTTTCACTAGAATTTGTTTTTCTGCTGAGCAACCAAGCTAGGAACACATCTTCTGTGAAGATGCACAGGATGT
>JAOEGS010012210.1:5119-27951 GCA_025447755.1 Corythornis vintsioides | reverse complement strand
GCTTTTGGGGGAGGGGGGGGAATATGAAAATGGGTGTTCGTGGCCCAAGAAAAAAAAAAAAAAAAAAAAAAAAATTCACAAAATACTCAAAAGCTGATCATGGCAGGATAGAGGAAGTTTGTGACAACCAATGTTGACAAAATGCAGTATGAGTTAATTTAGGAGGATAAAAAACCTGGGAAGAAATCAGCATTGAGGTTTGGCTTGGGCAGACTTCTAAATCTGGAAAGAAAATAATCTAAAACTCATGTTGTGAAAAAGAGAAATCTAGGAAATGGTAATTGTTTAAGAGCCAGAAGGACAGGGAAATTAAGCTGGCAATGCTAAGCAAAGGAGAAAGATAATGTCAAACTGGAAAGTGTTTGGAAGAGTGATAGGTCTGGGTCTTGATAGTAAGAAACAGTTGCATTTAGGCCTGGCTAACACTTGGCCACTGCCTTCCTTAGCCAGCACCTGAGGCAATCCAGAGAGATTTACGTGGGCCAAGATTAATGACAGGTCAATGCAAAACATTATACTGGTTTGATTATCAGCTGTAAACTAAGTTTTAGCAGAGTAAATCAGGCTGTATAGTTTCCTGGTGTTTAGGGAGATTGTTACCCATGCCCAAACTTTATAGCTAGTTAAAGAAATAAGAACAAAGAGTTTGTTCTTAATTCTTTGAAACTTACTTATTTAAGCAAGGATGATGGCAATATAGCTTAATGTCATCTGCAGTTGTTTTTGAATAGACCGAGTAGTCATTTTTGGTTTTGTCACAGGCTCAGTGGTTAGTTCTCTTGGCTTTTCTTCAGGTTCTTTAGGTTTGGGGGTTTCTAAGGGGAGGAACTCAGGACTTCATATTTCCTTCCAGTTTCCAATCCTTCAGTGACGTTATGGACCTGTGGGTGGGAAGCTGTTTCCAATTTTGTTTCTGCAATCATCTGTGGTTGCAGTAAATGCCCTCTAGAGATCTGGCTACATAATGCTCTCTGCACATTAGGCAGCTCATTAACAATTATCATTTGTGACTTCTGTTATTTATATATGCAGAACAACATAGCTGCAGTGAGGATTTCTGGGCCCCTTGGAAAAATGTGACCCTGAAATTGTTACCATTTATATGTCTCATTGATAAACTGTATTTCAAGTGAATCTGAAGTCAGGAATTAAAATCTAAAATTAGCTCATTGGGCCAATTAAACTTGTTGGTCCCTCCCAGAATGATTAAGTGTACTCTACAGGAGGAGAGAGGAAATTGCATCTTGTAAGTACAAGAAAGAAGCGGCCCTGAAGTTTTTTTGAGAGGCACAATCAAGAATACTGTTTCAGTGAAGAATAATGAATAAAGAGCACTTTGCACAATTACAGCTGCCCCTGTGTCATGCTGGGGACATTGTGATCACTGGTGACATCCTTTTGTTTAGGAGAGGCTTGTTTCACTGCTGTGTACAGCCCCAGTCACCATCTGAAGTCTTGATTTCAGCTGGGTGGGTTTCCTGCACCACTCAGGTGAGTAGCATATGGAGACAATTCACCCCAACCTGTGTGGTGGAAAAAAACCTCCTCTTGCATGTGTGCATCTCTCCTGTGTTTGGTGTGGCACTGTAGGTTTACTCTGGAAACTTACCTGAGCTCCCAATCCTGTAACCACTGGGACAATGACCTCCTAAGCCAGTTCACACACACTTTTAGCACATGTTTTCTTGTCCCTCTGGTGAGGCAGGTTAGAACCCAGGCTGCTTTGGAAGGTGACCTCTGACCTGGTCACTTTGCAATAAGGATGTAAAGTCAGGGGACGGGACCTCAGCTGCAGTAATGTTTCAGCACAGTATCAGTTATTGGGCATGGGTTTTCCTCAGGCAGCTCTTTTCTAAGTGAGACTATTATCCAGAAGGATTTTGAGGGCTTTGGATATTTGTTTGGGGTTTGGGGCTATATCCCAGCCTAGCTACAGGTGTGGAGCATCAGAAGGTGCTGGGCTCTGGGTGAACTACACTGTGTGTAAAATAGAGTTAACACCATCATAATTAATCAAACTATACTCTCCTGTATATGTTGTTCATTACATACACATCTGCTTCTATCTGAGATGCTCTGGCAAAGGTGGACATTCTTGGGCCTAAAATGAGCTCTTTCAATGTACCTCTGAGAGCTGAACCCTTCAGCGCATCCTCGTTAACTTCTTCAGGAAGGAGCATGGATGCCTCAAGTCTGCATTTTATGGTTGTGAAGCTGAAGGTATCAGGATTGGCTGAACAATCTCTGTCCAGACAGATGCCGTCCCACATGAAAAGCTTCCAGGGAAAAGGCTCCCATATTTCAATAGGTGCTTCAGCACCTTTTAGGACACCAGGAGAAGCTTTCACAGAAGCATCAGACTTCACCCAACCAATGTCACATGCAGAACTCCCTGTGCATATCATGACCAGGGCTCCTGCCCTGGTGTAAAACAACTGTCCAAGCTCCTCCTCAGACCTCCAACAATTTCTGGGAACGCCTGTAGCAAAAAGGCTGGGAAACAAAGAATGAGGCTTTTGGAATCTTGTCTGGAGAACGTGGAGAAAATTTTTATCTTCAACAGTTCACATTCCTTTTTTTTCCTCATTCTTTTTTTGACAAATTGTTTTCTATTTACAGCCAGCACTTTTTAATGCATTCTCCCTCCCCCCAGCCTACTGGGTTCCTATTTTCTCCTTCTGACAATGTTACCATATGGTTCTATTATTCAGAGATTCCTAAACATGTATTGCAACAGTCCTGAAAAATAATTAGGTGGCGTAAAAGCACATTTGTGATCAATGGCTCTCTTTGGAAATTATGGGCTAAAATATCCCAAGGTATTTTTCTGTCTTTCAACTTTCTCCATGCCCTTTTCTGTCCCTTCCCCCTCCCCTCTCCCTCCCCTAAGAATTATAAGGAGAGGAAGAAAGTCTGTGTGAACAGTTATTTTCATTTTCTTCCTTAAAAGCAATGCACAGTGTGATTGGTGTTTTTTGAGCTATGACTAGGGGAAGAGATCTCCAGGGAGAAAAAGGTATATATTTAGACTCTGTACATTTAGAATAGACCTTAATTCTATGGTGATAACCAATGATTTACACCCTTTAATCCAAAAGTCCTCCCATGCCCTGTGGGGAATACAACATATGTCCAGCAAATTGGTAACCATATGCTTCAGTGAGCGTGCAGCCTCTCAGCCCTTTCCCTGCTCCATTCACAGTGATGGTTCCCTGCTAGAGCAGTCTGGTCTCACCATTTACTCTGCCTTTGCTGAAGGCTTTGTCAAGGGAAAGTTTTTTTTCAGATTCCTTTTAATATAGCACATTGTGTGTTTTTGAAAGGTTTCAGGCAGTTGATTTTGCTGGGGAATTTCACAAGTGAATTGATGAGTAAAAGTTTTCTCAGCTCTTGAGGGCAGAGGCAGGCATATCTCCTACACAACTTTTTCTCCCAAGTGTGTATCGAGAAAATAAATGAAAATCAGGGTTATAAAATACAAGTTTCCCAGAGGCTTTTCAAAACTGGTTTGCTCCCATACCCCTTAGTTCACTCTATCACGTTATCAGTCCTCTGGTACTGCTGCTGAAACTAGACACGTGCAGTATTTGTAATAAAATAAGTCTTCCTTGTGCCTTGGCCCATCATGAAATAGAAACAAAAAGGAGACAGATAAGTATTTTTCCCTCTTTGGGGCACCTTTAAACAGAAATGCTATAACAGGGCAGGAGCCCTGGCTGGGAAGATAAAACTAGTTCATGCAAAGGGGGACCAAGAGTGTTCATCTGCCACTGCCCTTCTCCAGCAGGAAAGATATCCCAGATAAGCAACAACAGGGTAATGTTCAATGTTTACTGATAAACCCTGAATTGTTTTCAGTATTAATGCCTGCTAATTTAAACAAGCCCAAGCTTTATTATGAGGACTTATCCTCAGAGGCCAATGTAACATAGCCTTTTTTTTTTTTTACAGACACAATGTAGGACGGGTATGGGTCTTGTCCAAAGATCCCAACAGGCTTTTACAGATGGATGGCTTTTTTCCTAACCTGAACAAGCCAGTGTACTGACAGTGACTGGAGGTAAGTGGCTTTGCTGGTGCCATGTGTCAGGGTACCCTCTGCTAAGCACTCTGCAGAGGGACAGTTTGTTCTGTGTTTGCACAGTGCTGAGAAGAGTGGGGTGGTTCAGCCCAGGACTGGTGTTTCTAGTCACTGCTGCAACAGCAGTAACACAGGCAAACCCTGGATGGGCCTGATTACACACCTGTCAGCATGGTGACCAACAATTCACATGCCTTTTCCACATTTACACACTTGTTTCCTCCCATGCCCCTCCCAAATTCAGACCTGAAAAACCAGAGTGCTGTCAGTCCTCTGTTAAAGGGTGCTTCTGGGCCAGCACAGTATTATTGTTTACATTCCTGCTCTTTGTCTCAGCAGCCAGGTGCTACTTGTCATTTCATGGAGGTTTTCTCTGAGAAAGGTAAAAAAAAAATACCCCAGAATCTGCCATGTTGGTGGAGTCAGCCGAGTGCAAGGCCCCAGTGCAAAATAGGATTCATGGACTGTGGTTGACAGCTGGCTTGTCACAGAAGTGTGGAGCCAGTCGTGCTGTGGGGATGGTGTCTCTGGCAGGGTTTGAAAGGTAGGAAGCCACTCTTGTGTTCATCTGGCCTTTACTGCAAAGGCAGCCTCCTCTTCAGCACCAGCCTGTATCACAGCAAGGTACAGCAATAAAGGGAAGGTGGCATGGGGAGTCAGAGAGAGATGGTGGGAGACCCTTGGGCAATGTGTGCCAGCTGCTGGGGTTGGCAGACTGGGAGACCCAAGGGGTCACCACTGGTCAGCTAAAGAAATCATGGACCTGAACTGTGCTTTACTGTGTTTTCACATGATGAAGAATAATTTCACAGCTGAAGTATTGAAGTGATTTGGAAAGTGAGGTGAGGGAGCAAATCATACACTCCTCTTACTGTTGATTTTCCCTCTTATCCATTCATTAACGGGCATTTCTTTAAGCCACAGAGAAAAGCAGTTGCTAAAAGGGAGAAACACACCTTAAATATTTGCTGATATGTATTTGAAAACCATCTGGAGTGAGTGGAGTAATTGGTGTCAGATGTGAAATCTCCTGGGATATCAGCAAAGGGATGGGAAATGTTGGTGCTCCGGTTTTACGGCTTGTCCGTGGGCTCCCAGCGCTTCCGAGGTACAAGAACAAAGATCAGGCTTTTCTTTGAGCTTCAGCATCTGCTGGAAGGGGCCTTAGAGATGCAGTTCCCATGAGGAAGAGAGTATTTGTCCTGTCACAATGTCAAATTCTCTTCCCCTTCTATTCCCAATTTGGCATGGTGCTTGCATATCTCCTTCCCCAGGGTACTTGCTTGGTTTCAGTTGCCTAAAGGGCAGATTAGGAGACAAGAAATCAAGATTTTTAGTCTTGTCTGTGCGAGAATATTCTTGTGACCTTGGGCAAGCAGATTTCTCTGCAAGACTGAAATAATCTTTTATATAGCGCAGTCGGGTATTCCCTATTTCCAAGCCGTATGGTGAAGTTTGGTTCAATTCAGACCTGACCTGAATTTGATGAGACTAGTTAGGGGAGTCTGAGGTTCAGACAAGTTCAATCTGTTCAGTTGATTTTTGAGATTCTTCTGGGGAGGCTGTTCAAACTAAATAGTTGTTGGCTTTTTTTTTTTTCCAGCAGATAGGCTAAAATGTAAAATATCTATGTTTATTCTGGAGGAGTAACACAAATAATATATATATAATTCTCCAGAAATATGTAGACTTCAGTGGAAAAGCTATTTTTGTTACAGAAAAGGCTCAAAGAGAAAATATCCCTGGAAAGAGCTGCACTGTGTTCATTGAATATTGCTGTGTGTCTTTGCTTCTCATCTGCTAGCTGGAAAGGAGCATCAAACAAAAGCCTTTTTGTAGTGAAAATCACCCACCAACCTCTGCCAACTGTCAGTCAAAGAAACAATAAGTTTGAGAGCCAGATGTGCCACCCACCAAAAACGTGTATGTGAGCTTGGGTTAAAGGATGGAGAAAGAAATTTGCTCTTATAATAGTCCAGCACAACAGTGCAAAAGCAGCTCTGCCAGCATTGCTCCTCTCTCACATCAAGGGAGTTGATGGGACCATCTGGCTTTCCCTGGGTTCAAGTTTTCATGGGCACAGTTCCCATCAACACCACAAAACGGAAATAATTTGTTCCCAGACCTGATTGCAACAGAAGTTGTAATTGAGTCCTTGACTGTTACAGTCTAGATTGGGCCATAGGCTAATTTGGGACGAACCAAGAATATAGATGGGAACAAATATGACAGAGGAATGTCATAGGTTGAAACTAAATTTGGCCACAGCTCATAAATGAAAACTTGAAATCACAAATCCCCAGGCAGGCACAAAGGGGTTTATGAGGCTGTTCTTGTTCACATGAAGCAATCTCAAGGTTTAATGCCACCAGGAATAATGACTTTTCACCACTTCCTTTCTCCTGGTTCTTTTGGGGACTAAGGAGTCCCTGATGACACTGTACCCTCCAGATATATCAGCACAACGGCTTCAAATATGGGAGCTGAAACAAAGCAAGTGTACAGGATTGAGTTCAATCAGGATTGAGTGTGGTCGAAAGGGACCATCCAAGTAAGCAGCTGGTTGCTTTAGGTGCATCCTGGAATTGAAAGAATAGTATGATTTGATACTGGTGCTGCAGTTATTTGAGGCAGACTTCAGGCTATTCAAATCAGTCAGCTGCTCAGCAAACCCAGAATTTCAGTACCATATGCTTACTTTGCTTGAATTGCAAGCAAAGGGAGTAACCACCTTTAGATACAGTGAAAGTCAGGTACTGGACCAGAGCAGGTCTAACAGAGTAGGGCATCAACAGGGGCATCTCCAGTGTTTTTTCACCATTTACTGGAACAGAGGTAATTTTGAAGCAGTAAAAACGTTTCACAACAGAAGTAATTAATATCCTTTTACCCCTAGGTAAATATGTATGCTATAAATAATGCTATAGGTATTATGTAATGCTGGGGTAGTTTTGTCTCTGGTGGCTACCATACAATGTATACTCAGGATTCCTGCATCCAGTAATTTCCAAATACTTTGTTTGGCATTTCAAATCACAGGCTTCCCTGCAAGGTGCTCATCTGACCCAGCCAGTGACAGGAGGATGTGGTACTAAATGATGAGGTGTGTGAGTTGCTTCTGCTTTGGTTTTATTCAGAAGAACTGTAAAGCTCCTCTCAGCTATGCTGCTGTCCTAGTAAAACTTTTTTCCTAGCACAATGCTTATTCCCTTCCTATTCTGCAAACCATGCCCCTCTGCTGGGTACAGGAGGGACTCCACCAGTGGTACTGGGGGGCTGGCTAATGCAAAGTATTATCTCCCTCTGTAGGGGTGCCTTGTGTACTTCTTATGATTCTTAGCTATGACAGCATTCACTTGGACTTTTACCATAAATAGCCAGGGAAGAGATGCTGATAAAATCCCTTTTTCAAGGTTTGTTTTTAGAAGCCATGCTTGTGGGCTGCAGCTTTAACTGCATAATCTTTGGTTTTCATTCCATTACCCGTAGATATCAAATATTAAATCCTCTCCTACTTCCAAAAAAACCACATTTATTAAAACAGTTCTGTGAGGCTGAGATGGCCATTGCCCAGAAATATTATATAAGAGCTACACAGACACTGACAAAAACAGCAGAGCATCTCCATCAAGCATGTAACAAGCTACAGACTTGTATTTCCTTCCTCTTTTCCTTTGCAACTCCTTTCCACCTCAAAAGAAATTTATCAATTTTTCCCAGTGATGGAGCAGTAATATACACTTTTTACTGCTCATGTTCTACTATAGAACAAAAAGCTGCAAACCAGGCTTTCAAAAGATAATAATGCTTTAGTGCAGCTACATACAAAAACTGAGGGAAGAAAGATGCCAGAATTAGAAATTCAATGCCAGCAACCAGCATGCATTTCCTGTCACTGTGATGTTACTATATAGAAAAGGCTGTTGTTGAGCCAACTCTTCTGTATTTCCCTTAGCTAAATAGGGAGAATCTACCCAAATTCATTGTGTGACACCAAATCACTCCTTTGTTTGCTATTTTGCCACTTCAAGATAATGATCTGGGGAGGTTGGTAACTAGATGGGTGGCCAGGAGAGATTTCCTGACTGTCTTGAAATTGCAGACCAGATTTACTCAATATTTATGGCAAAATCAGTGGTACTGCACTTCTACTTCAATGACACAAACTTGAATGACTCTCAGAAAGAAACCACATTTTTGTTCCCATTACCCTGATTTATAAAACAGAAATGATCCACTACTACTCAGACTTAAAACATGCTTATGGAGAATTTAATCTTAATTATCCTTATGCTGATCTCAGTAACTTCTGGCTTTTTAGTTTGTTTGGGTGTTGTTTTAAAGCACATCCCTCTGAAATAAGTCCTTGTTTTAATTAATAAGATCTGGGATGAAGAGCCCAACCCTGCCATGGTTAATGCAGGGACAGGTGAAGCAGGAGTGACACAAGGAACTGCAATTCAGCTGTCACTGCCTTTGTGCCTGTTGAAGCAGCTGTATCACAGTTTCTGTAACATCAGGGAGGGGGAGAGGTTTGCTGTCAGCATTTAGACGTGAAAAACTGGAAATACTGAATCCTGCAATGGTTTCCTCACCAAGTTCTGGCTAGGAGATAGACCTAGACTGAAGCTTTGAGCCTTTTGCTTTCCAGTCTTTGAGAAAGCACAGATTCCAAATTGTGCTAAGATCATTTCAATTTAAAATGAAAAATAAATTAAAAAAAAAAAATCAAAAGGCCAAATTCTTAAATGTGTGATGGGTTATAACCCAAGTATGGAATATCAGGCCATTTATTTCTGCCAGTCCAGTGAGTCTTCTGGATGGGGTGAGTTGGGTAATGGATGAAAGTTGAACTGTTACCTGGTCTCTCTGGAGAGAGGTTTGGCAAAAGCAGTCTTGTCCACATGCTGCAGTGAGGCAATTGTGACCCGAAGGACAAGCAAAACTGGCCATTTCAAGTCTCTTTCCCATTACTTGGCAGTTGGGAGCTGCATTTCCACACTGCCAGGAACCTCCTGTGTCCTTTGCACTAACTGGCATCCGTGCTGCAGGCTACTATTGTCTGAATGGCTCCTGCCTAAGCCAAGTCTCTTCTGGGAGAGACCATCCTGTCAGGGTTGAGATACTTGATAAAAGGACACCCCTCATTCAGCTTCTGCTTATGCTGCTGGACAGAAACCCCACAGGTAGGAGGCATCAGGCTCAAGCTTCTAAATTTAGTACTTAGAGTGTTTCTTTTTAGCCTCAAAAGGCAGGAGAAAGTAGCTGTTGTGTTTGCTTTGCAGCTTTCACTTTTAAAGAGCATGAATAGTTAATTTGGGAAGCAAATGCATCTTTAGGCTACAGTCTTCTGCAGTTTCTGGTGACCAGTGAACTAATGCTGGTATTTTTTTCAGAAACAAGTTAAATAGGGGTACCACTCTCACATTCTCTAGAATTAGGGATTCACAAATCAGTAATCTCAGAAACTCATTATTGGGCTGTTTGATCCTTCACATCAACCCACTTTACAGAACTGCATGTGCTGACATCCACCATTTTGGTTGCTGCCAAGGGAAAAACTGCTATCCCAAAGCTTCTTCCACTCAAATTTAGTGGCCTTTACCCATATGAAGACAGAAGAACCTGTGCAGTGTACTGATTTACTCAATT
Source organism: Corythornis vintsioides (assembly GCA_025447755.1). NCBI lineage: Eukaryota > Metazoa > Chordata > Aves > Coraciiformes > Alcedinidae > Corythornis > Corythornis vintsioides. The sequence goes on along the minus strand of JAOEGS010012210.1, from coordinate 18,218 downwards.
TTTATGTATATTTTTACATATATATGTGCGCATGTAATTAATCCTCAGATAGTATTGGGTCAGTTTTTCAGGAGTAAACAATTCTACCTTGGATATATATTTTTTTGTTTGTAGCTATCAATGCTGGGACGCCTCAGTACTCACAAAGCAGGTGGGTTTGCAATTGTTGAAGCAATGATCTGTTTTTACTATTTTTGGTGACAGATGCAGAATGAACTTTCAGTAGAAAAGGTCAGCATTCAGACATGTCACCTTGCAGGTGGTACTGCAGTTCAGTTTCTGGTTTCCTCTATGATATCTTCTAATGTTGCATATGAAAGTTCACCTCTGAGTTAAGTATAGTCTGGGGACACTAAGCATGTACTGTTGTTAGCTGTTACAAATTAGAAAGCTTCTCTTGAATGCTAGAAATGTGCATTTAAGCTTTAGGCTTTTCACTATGGCTACAAGAAGCAGTCCTGTCCTCCCTTGCCTACATCATCCTGCCACCTCCCTTCTTGGTGGTGGCACTTGGGATGGGGAGAAGGATTCATTTCTACCTGTCTGAAGAATTTATTTTTTCAGTACTTTGCTTTTCAGCTGGATCAGCAGACCAGTCTGGCACTGCACCTAACCCTGTGTTGAGTGGTACCCACACAAGAGAGCTGATGACAATGTATGGTAGGGAGGATGCAGACAGATTGGATTATACTGATTATGAAAAAAAATCCTTTCATGAAAGCTGCTGGGCTGTGTTAGCAGTGGTTCTCCTTCCATGCATGTCACTCACAGCTGTCCTGCCTCAGTTCTGGCTGGGTTTCCTGCTTGTAATTGTTTGCAAAGTCTTCCGTCTCTCTAAGATCCAAGCTTTGGTGTAGGTCAAGCCACATTACAATGCTGAAGAGAGACTCTAGTTTTCATCTAATCAGATCTTTCTGGGAATTTACACTGCACCCTCACCCTAAAGTTTCACTTCTTGCTTCTCATTCAAAGGAACTACAAAACATGAAACAAAAGTTAGTTGAAGGCACGACAGCTCCCTTGTTATATTTTTTCTTTTGATACCAAAGGCGTAAGAAACTCGGTCTCCAGGCACTGAACTTATTGGATAACTTAAGTCAAGAGGCCTTTAGCAAACTTACCAAGCCAAGGTGTACATCGGGACCAGAGCAGGCATTATGACCTTTGGTGTTGGGTTTGGTGTTGAGAGGTTTGAGCAGCTTCTGCACTGGATTTTGTGCTACAGGTGCTGCTGTGTGTTTCTAAGGCAAGCTGGCTAGATGGCGCTGGAACATACTTGTGTCCTGACAGGAATGGGAATGGTTTAGGATCAAGTCAAAGGATTGGTTTAGGGTGATCTACGGAAAAGAAACAGCTAACCCTGATTTTCAGAGCAGACATGACTTCGTGAGTTTCCCATGCAGAACCAGAGAGGGAATCTGCCGTTTGCTGCATCCTTCAAGAACTTAGAATTGGGATAAGGTGCTTGTGGGGTTCATGATCACTCAAGGTGTCTGTTGAGCTGATGTAGGGGTCTGTTAGCAGCAGACCCTTACAGGGTCACCAGGTCAGAAATTTCAATGACAATAAAATGGTCATTAGTGAGAGGCTGTTTTCTTTGAGGAACCAGGAGGCAGGATTTAGGGGAATTAGTAGGCTTAATTCACTTCTGACAGCCAGGGTGTCTCACAAGCGAAGTCTGAGCTCAGTGATGTTTGCAAACAGATAGCTGAAATGGGAAATGTTATTCTGTGATTGATTTTATGAGAAGAGCACTTCTAGGTTTTTCTCATCAACTGGAGCTATACAAAGCTGTAATAGCTGTGTAGAGAAGACTCTTCACCTATGTTCTGAGGGTGTTAAATTATTTTAAAATGTGTACATGTTTTGTGACCTCTGATTGTCTAATGAAAGTCTCAACTCCATGTGGCAGTTGATCTCCAGCACAGGTTGTCTACACTGGTCTTAGCCACTTAGTGAGGTTCTATGTAGTTTGTAAGTGCTCCAAATGGTCTTCTCCATCAGGCAGTATCATGTGAGGCCACATTTGAGATCTCCTTTTGGGATCCTGTAACACCACACCTCTAAAGAAAAGTCTTCTCAAGGTATATCAGTATCTTTCCTTGTCACCAGTCATGTCTTCTGGATTATCTTTACTGACACGATGCTTGTCCCCAGATGCAGATGTGTTGGTTGCACAGCATTGCACGATGAAGGGAATTTGTTTCCTTCCTGAGAGCTTCGTGATGTCTGTACCCTACTGTGAGGCTCTCTGGTGACTCATTTCTCTCCTGAAGGGTTTCTACTGGTAAATTCACAGCATTTTGTCCAAAGTGACTATGACTAGTATTATTTTGTAGGCTTCTTTCACTCTCTGTGTCCTGCCCCACTTGGTTTTCCAGGAGCAGACAGCAGAGCTACTCTAAACTCCCTCCACCAGAAGCTTTTCCTTACACCTGACATCTTCAAGCTCCTGTGGGCAGGCACAGCTCTAAGCACAGATTAAATCAACATCTGAAGAACTATGAGAGCTTCTCTCTGTTAGAAAGTTGGCTGAGGGAGGAACTAAAGGCTGTCAATGAGCAGAACTGATTTCAGTTCTTTATTTAGGCCATGACAGCTCTGCTTTGTTTCAAAAGACCCCTGTTACAAACAAGTAGTGGAAAGTCTCTAGAGCAAAAGACAGCATTTCTTTCACTGCTGTTAATAGTTGCTAGAGAATTCGATGCAACATACTTGGGACTTGAAGGCCTGCAGCAATTAAATGTTCGTGTCCTAATGCTGGACTCCTCCTAAGAGCATTTTTCTGGCACCTGACTCTCTTAGGAGCTGTGTGTCTTCAAAGACTAAGTCAGGTAAGGAGAATAGCTACTTGGGCATGAGTAGAAATAGCATGAAAAGCTTAGCAAAAGGAAATGGCATTCCTGGTGGGGATATCTGAGGCAGCACTGCGAAGGATGTGGTTGAAACACATGAAACTTGTGTCACTCTAGGCTGAGTTGAGCAAAGCGCTGAGGCAGGTAATTGTCATGGACTGCTCACAGATGACCTTCAGGATTACAATGCCCAAGTCCAAGGGTTGGAATCTTCCTTTTCAGAAGAGAACTGGGTGGGAAATCCTCCAGCTGAGGAGCCCCATGAAAATCCCACCTCTTCAGTTACCTAGGAACTTTGGCAAGTTAAAGACACTCTTCAGAGTCTGGGTAGATATCAAGTCCATTGCTAGGTGACCCTTTTGGACCTGTCAGCAGAATTTCTGCTGCCTCTGCCTCAGTTCAATCCACTCCCAGGCAGAACAGTGAGTGTCAATTGTTAACCTCTGATGGCCTGCACTCCTCCAGAAGTCTGAGAGGCAGGGGCTGGTTTGTATATGAAAATCTCAGTCTCTGAGGGAAAGTCACTGCCCAGACCAACCACTGCAGCACTCCCACCCCCACTTATCCCACAGCTTCATTCCCACGTCGTAGCAATGAAAAGGAAACAGTGAGCTAGACCAAAGGCATTGCTGTTACTTAGTCACTTCAGCCACCAACCTCCTACTTCCAGACTTTTGTGTAAAGATGGATTTTTCTGTAAGCCTCAGCTCTTTGGTTTTAGCCTGGCAGACAGAGAAGCACACCGTCTGTGGGACCTGTCTCTGGTGGGTGTGCTCTTTCTTTCATCTGCGGGTTGGAGATTGCTTCTAAAATCAGTGCATACAATGAAAAAAACAAGATTGTTTTTCCTTAGTTAAGGGGAGTTTACCAGAATCATTATACTTTATGTTACACTGGTATTTCCAACCTATGTGAATGTTCTTATTTTGAAATAAATGTGCCAAAACAGAGTTATGTTCTTAGCAGTGTAATTATGCTAGTAAATTCCGAGTGGAGAGCAGCCTTTAGGCACCGATGTAATTTGTAGGGCGAAAAGCGTTGTTACAGACAACCGTTATCTTCTGATTGCTAACAATCTTGTGTTGACTTAGGCTGTTACTTATTTTCACAGTCTCATTTTTTCAGACTCTTTCAGAGTAGTCTTTAATTATTTCAGGACACAAGATCCTTTTTCCCTGTCTCTCCCTCACATCTGAAATACACAGCTTTCTTTTATAGGCTGAATATTATGACAATCACAAGTGCAATTTGAAAACCTGGCAGCTCTGAAAAGCAAGTACAGAATTTCATTACACACAAGCCCCTTCAGCCAGGGCTTGTACAACATGTGACTCTCCCTACAAGCCCAGCAGCAGTGCACATAACCACTTAGGTTCAGCATTATTGTCAATATCTTTTGCAGATGGCAACAGCTTGTGACACGTGAAAGGGAAGGGAAATTTCCTAGTAGACTGCCCTTATGTACAAGCTTAATAGAGACACCTCTAGAAGGACTCTGTTGTTAATTAGAATCACAATTCCCCCCAGGATACTGTTGCAGGCTGTGCTTGCAATGTGTGCAAAACCATGACTCTCGGAAATACGTTCGACAGTGCAAACAAGAGACGTGCAGCTGCCTGAAATCCTCCACCTGAGGAAAAATCAATGCCACTTGCCTTGAAGTGTTTACAAATATCAGCACCCAGCAGCTAGGGAACCTTACGGAAGGAAAGAGCAATAATTCAACAGATAGTTATCTGTATCCCATTATGGACATAAGGCCTGGTTAGCTGGGCAGCGCATGCATGAGTTAGTACCTAGCAGCCCCGCTCAAGGGTACATCTGCACAGTCACTTGCCAAGGCTTAAGTGATACTGAGACGAACCTTGCTAATGTAGCTAAATGGCTTCAGGAGCTCAGCAGCCCCCAGCTCTCCATCAAGGCTGAGCTACCATGTGACTGCATCTCATTACATGGATGCTTCCTGCACTATGGGATGGGTTGTGCTGGCATCTGCGTGCACGCACAGGCTGCGATGACTGCAGCCAGAAGAGACAAGCAAAGGATCTTTTTGGCTTTTGAGAGGCGGAGGCTTGGGCACTGTCCCACAGCTGTCCCATTGCCCATCCACCCCTCGGCGAATGCTCACTCTGGGCTAGGGGTCTGGGCTCCACATCCAGCTAGTCCCCAGTATTGTGCCCATGCAACCACATCATTGTGATCATGATGAGGAGTTCATAGCAAACCTGTAGGGGCAGTTGTTGGCTGCTAAAAATCTTAGAAACGGAGATCTGAAAAAAGTTGCAGTTACCCAAAGCTAGTCTGCTTTTCTCCCAGCTGCATTTACTCGCCCCAAGGAAAGTTTGTTACTTCTCTTCAAAATCTGGCTTCCCAAATGGCAGAGAAAGAGCTCCGCTCTTCTAAATGGCATCCACCAAGGCCTACATCAAGGAAATGAGCTTATAAGGGAACCAGTAGGAAACAAGGAACAGAATTATTTAAATCTTACCCCACTCTCTGGCCCCTTGAGCCTGGGAGTGGGCTGCTGGACTTCATAATGCTTGAAGGTCAGTTCTGGTGCTTTTTCTTTTGAGAGCCAACCAAGAAGTGTTTCTTTCTGGCAGAAGCCAGGAGGAGAAGTGTCTTCAGGAAGAAGCTGTTGCACACTGGTCTGTTCTCAAGAGGGGAGATGCATTTCTAGAGCCCTACCTCATCTACCCAAGGGTTGACCAGACCAACTAGACTAGACCCTGCTTTGTGGAAGAAAGAGATGTGTGTGTTGTGCTTATGATATACCATCTTGTTGGGAGCGTGTCACACTGCCTAAACTAATTCACTGCTGAGCCAGAGATGTGCTTTTGCAGCCTAGTGTCTCAGAGGTTCAAATGAGGGACAGATGTGCCTTGAAAAAAAATTTAAAAAAAATTAGACCAAATCCATATTTCAAATCCTGGGGCTTCATGTATTTGGCTCGGTTGTGTCTCTGCTGAAGTAGACATGGGCTCAAAACAAAGGCAAGAAGAGTTGTGAGGGGATCCCACCACCTCAGCAATAGCAATGATAATAAACAATGGTTATATCTTCCCTGTTACAGGTTTTGCAGGATGTCCTAATTACCTTGACATTATTAGTGCGGAAGTTGTGCTCTATCCACCCACTAAGTACAGGAAACATGCCCAGTGTGTAATTCTACTCTTCACCTCGAATGCCTCCGAGGGGCTGGAGGCTGAAAGGAAACTGAATAGCCTGGAAAGGTTAACCAGAGACAGAGGGAAATTAACCCTTTCATTTTCATGCACCGCCTATTATTTTGGGAAAGTAGAGTTCATGGGTGGAGTGCATGGTGGTGCCGTAGAGAGGCTGTTTACTTCCAGGCTCAGAAAAGTCTTGGAGTATTAGATCCATTGGTTCCAAGCAATCACAAGGGATGCTGTTGTGCAGCCCATATATATCCCTCAGATATACTAAGTAAGCATCTGTAAATTTATTATGGTTTATTTGTTCCTGGTTCTTTATTATCATGTCACTCAGACTAAACTCAAGGTTGGAGGCTCATCGTGTCCAATTTCAAAACTGGGAGCAGAGACACTCCACAGAGCAAAGTGTTTGCAATCTAAAACTTGACATGTGATACAATGAAGCAGAAGAGCTACAGAATAGGAGGCCTTGGTCATACAGCTTCAGGCTTGTTTTTATTTCCTCAATATGCAAATTTGCAATAAATATTGACAGTCCAAAGTAGCCTTGCTGTTGTGGACTGATTGTGTCTTTTTCATGCCCTGGTGGGAGCAGGTGTTCAGCAGAGCAGCAACTCCTGGAGCAAGGATGCTCTTCTGGTTATGCTGAAGGAATAGGTATAAACCCAGCTGGGCTTCAGTGTGTGAGCTGCTTATTGAAAGAGTGGCAGAGTCTGGGTAGGTGGTAAAAGAGCAGACACAGATGGAGAAGGAAATGTGTAAGGGCACAGTACAAGAACAGATGAATAGTATAGATGCGGATGTGATATTTGAGTTTTAGAAAGGGAAGCAATAAGAAGATATTTGTTAAGGCAAAGGAGGCCACAGACACCTCAACAAGCGAAGAAACAAAGTTAAACACAGAGGTTGAGTTGGCTTGTGTGCATTTCAAATGCTGCTCTAATTTGTATCTTTAGGACAACAAAGATTAAATGAAGACAGTCCCTTTACAGTGGGGTTTACATGGTTTCATTAGCACAGGTCAGTCAGCATCAGGATTGAGTAAGTGTAGAAATAATTGTATGGCATAGCAAAGGGATGGGAATAAATACTGGACAGCAGAGCAAGATACTCTCATAGAAATGTTTATTCTCTATTATAGCCATTTGGCAAGAGGTAGAGACCAAGTCAGAATAATGTTGCACTGTCTTATTTGCACTCCAAGTAGATGCACAAGAATAAAAGAATTTGCCATATTTATATAAATAGAGTGATAAAGAGCTTTGCCTTTTACTGTTCATCCTTCTTATATCATGTGTGAAGGAACTGACAGGTTTATAAAATTGGTACATATAGCTATGAAGTGTTTTTTTAAAAAGGCATTGCAGTGCTCTGAAGCTTTCCATCTCTGAGGGGGATGCTTTTCCTTTTCATTCTGAGGATTGCCATAGGAGGGACCTGCTATGCAGGAGGCTTGGCTTTTGCTCTCGTTTGTTCTGTGTGTTTCCCATTCAGACATAAAAATCATTCTGCTTGAAATTACCCATCTGGTCTTTCTGATTCAGTACAAAGCCACAAAAAAATCCAGATTGATTCTCCTCCTCTCCCTATTCATTACTGAGTACTTGAAAATTGTAGTCAGCACTGAAAGCAGATATTTACCTGCATTTAAACACTTTCCTGAAATGTTTGCTGTGGCAAAGTAGGAATGAGGGAGGGTGAAAATGCAAATGCCCCAAAGCAGTATGAATGCTAAGAACTTCAGTTCTGAAAAAGTTATAATTCAGCTAGTTGTGGCTTAGAGCTTTTCTCAGGACCAATTTTACAAAACAGATATTAGGTTTACATGAAATGCTCACTTTGAAACCACAACTTGGATGGCTTGTGGTGCTACACTTTGTGGGTGGGGTCTTTGTGTATTTGTTCCTTAAAAAAAAAAAAAAAAAAAAGTAGAAATTTCTCTTCATCCCACTTAAAAGACTCATGTTGGAAAATGTAGAACTTGGTAGAAAAAAATGTAACATTTCTGAGCTACTTGACTTCCCTCTGTTATATTTTCTGTACCTTTGCTGATAATGCAAGTAAGGGTGCTTAGAAAAATGGAAGAAGAGGAGGACAATTTGATTATATTCCTCTTCGCCAACTTTTAAAAATCTCATCTTTTAGTATTGTTATGAGAAACGTGCAGACTAAGCAGCTCCAGATGATTCAGCTGACGTTTTTATTTCTGTTTCTGAGCTTGTTACTAAGGAGAGAAAAAAGGCAGTTTTCTGGTTGAATACTTTTTTAAGGACAACTGACTCTTACTCATTTCGTAACATTTTTATTTGCATTTGGGATCAGTTGCTTCTGTCATCAGGTGGCTGGCAGAACTGGAATAACAGGCTCCTTTCTGCCAGTTCCTTTTACTAATTTGACAGAAAGAGCTTCTGCAACTATGTCCTGGAGTAGCACAGGTCAAATTTGTTTTCCTGCTCTTCCCTTCCAGCAAAATGGGAATTGTAGGAAGGAATGCCGAGGAAGTGGTGTGATGAAGAGGGACAGTGGCTTTTTGATGGCATCATATCAGTGCCCTGGGATCATTCTGTAATTGGTGCCTCTGGGCTGGCGGAGGATGATGCGATGCAGGAACAGGAGCATGAAGGAGGGATGCAGGAAGTTTTGAAGGCTAATAATGTTCCCATGAAGCCTGGGGAGCAGGTGTAATAGGTTTCAACCAGAGACCAGGGAAATAATGTTTTAAAGCCAAGCAAAAAAATCCAAACCAAAACAACAAACCCAGGAAAGTTAATTATCAAAGCTGCACAAAAGCAAGGTTCACTGAGGTCCAACTCATTCTACATTTTTACAGAGTCTGGATTTAATTTCTTCAATGTGTGTTTTTGTTCTTTGCTCTTGGCCCTTTTTATTGTGAGACCTGTTTAAGATGCCCTATCTGAACACAATCTGGTTAGGACATTTTAGTATAGATCAAAGGAAATTCCCCACTTCCCTCCCATGAGCATCACTGTGATATTTACAGCATTGAAGTAAACTGTTATTTTGTTTGAGCTTCCTCTGTATTTCCCTGGAACTCAGCCAGGGGAGGGAGCCTCTTTATGCTGGGGGAGAAAAAAAAAAAAAGTTTAACTTTCCAGTAAAGCCACAAAGTGTCAAGTCAGTCCAAACTGTTATTAGCCACCTCAGGACTAGATCAGTCAATGACCATTTTGGGAATCCATGAGGGACTTTTTTCCATCTTGCTGTCCCTGTCAATGTTTAAGTCAAAGCAAGCTGGTGTTTCTGATGATGTCTATGTACAGCCCAAGTGCAGTGTGGCTTGTCAAAACCTGAAACAAACAAGAACTGCAAGATTTCTCTAATTCCTTACCAAAACTAGATCCACCCATCCCTCTTCATAGCTGCTAAGTGCTTGAAAAGATTGGAAAAAAAAAAAAACCCACCAAAAAAACAAAAACAAACCTCTTCCTATGTGTTTGGTTTATTTACTAGCCATTTAATTCCTAGGAAGAAGCACTTTTTGAGCATGGAGAGAGGCCATGCTGCTTCTCCTGGGTGAGGAGTGTTCCCCACCTCTGAATTTTCTCTCTCTTACTGCAAAGTGCTCCCTTATGTGATGGCCTCACTTGTGGACCTCTGAAGGACCCTATCCTGAAAAAGGTGGAGAACCCTGCTAATCAGCACTTGTATAAAAGCCTGGCCCTGCTATCATGCAGGGATGGGGGCAGAGGGTGGTCTGTGGAGGTGAGAAAGCTGTTTGTTCTGGGGTAATAGGTTGCCCAGGGAGGAGTCACCATCCCTGGATGTGTTTAAGAGTCATTTAGATGTGGTGTTGGGGGACATGGTTTAGGAGTGAACGTTGTAGAGTAGGGTTAATAGTTGGAATTGATGATCCCAAGGGTCTTTTCCAACCTGAATTATTCTATGGTTCTATGAACCCCGAAGCATCAGGTTGGTCTTTACTGCAGCCCAGCAGCTCATGGGTGTTTGGGTTAAACTGAGCAGCTTAGAAACTAAAGCACTTGCCTCCCATCAGACTGCAGCCCCTCACCTGACACTCATCACCTCCGTGGTGATCAACACCCCATACCTCCTGTAGCCAGGCTGCCACCTTGCCAGCCTGCCCTCTTTTGTCCTTTACCTGCTTCTGGGCAGCTAATAGTGAAATTAACTAAGTGCTCCTAATTTTCTCATATTAATCAATTCCCACATCCTCCTCCATCAGCTTTTCCTTTGTCGTCATTGCTTTGCCTGCTCGCTGTCCACTCTCATCCCAGCCCTCTATTCATCAATATTCTGCTATTATTAGGTGGCCCAGAAATGCATGCGTGTTAGAGCACTGGTATCAGGAGAGCTGCAGGGCACATTTTTCTCCATTACTGATGTCCTTCTCCTCTCTGCTGGGAAAAAATACCAAACCATCACCTTCTCATTCTCTGGCACTCTCAATCTCTAATGTCAGGACAGAAAGATCCCCTTTCACCCTGCTTTTGAACAGTGCTTTTTCTCTGCCATTATGAGAGGTGGTGCTGGCTAAACAGGGAGGGCGGCAGAAGTAGAAGGGGATTCTCACACCTGCTTTTATAATGACTGGGGTGGATGGACTTGGAGAAGGCTGAGCCAGCTTCTGAATACACTGGCCCCAAAGCAGTCAACTAGAAATAATTGTGTTTGTGCTTGCATGGAATGTTACTGTCTGCCCTAACTGTGGCCTCATCCCACAGGGCTCAGGACTGCGGAGGAGAACTCAGACGCTTTGTTGTCACAGAGGTAGAGATATTTTAAGTAGTAGTCGGTTGGTTTTTTTTAATACAAAAGATAAACCTAGTAACTTAACCAGCTTCCTTACTAGCAGTATTAAGCACAGTTGAGATCAAAATAATTATTTTTAAGTAGAACATATGATTACTTTTATGTCTGAGTGTGGTTCCTTCACTGTTTCTGTTTCACCTACTCAACTGAATTTTGCTCTTGATCTCTCGTGCAGTTTGATCTGTAGTTGCTGGGACTGTTGCTTAGGCAGGTTAAATCTCACCTTTCAGCCCTATCCAACTGGGAGGGTTACTCTCCTACAGGAGTTTGGCTGATGGAAGTAGGGATGTAAACTAAGGCTTTTCTGCCTGTGCAAACATCACCAACCTGATTGGTTTGAATGTATTTTTCTTTATATGCTTTTCTGATCCTATTCTGTTCCAAACTACACCTATGGGAAAAGTATTTGTACTTGTACCTTTCCTTATGGAGAAAATTTGTTTTCAATTGAACAGTTTATGGGTGTAGTTCCAAAAAGATGCTTGACAAAACTTCACACACTTTATAAATTTTTTCTCAGCAAGATGCAAATCTTGCTTTCTTGTTGTTATTAGACTTCTACCATAACCACATGGGCATTCAAATCTGGTGTAAATCTGTTCTCCCCTATGTCAGCACTAGTCCTGGTGCAGGCCCATGGCCATGGGCACCCAGGGTACCACTGCAGGGAAGACTGAAGGTGGGAGCCAGGGAGAGGACAGGCACTTCCTAACTTACTTCAGCTTGAATATCTGCAGTTTCAAGTGGCTGCTCCCTTAGTACAGCCTAAAGGTGTTGCTAAAATAGAAGGCATTTTATCAGATACCCATCAGAAGAGAGAAAATGTTTATTTCCCCTTCAGTCATGTTCCTCATCACCTTCTCCCACTGTTTGCAACTCTGATGATCCTTGAATGTTTTGAATGTTTAAATTTGGTATACCCCAGGTCAGAGCTTGTCAGTAGGACTCCAGGCACAGCACAGCAAAACTGCACTAGACTGGGTTGTTCTCTGCACTCCCCAGGGGTTGAATAATGGTAAGTCTGTGAATTGCCTGAAATGTTAAGGGGTGTTCAGCTCCAAACACACTTTCAAGGACACAGAACACAAGGTTACAAGTGGAAACAATATTTTATTTTATTCTATGTTATTTTTCTGCACCTGTTTCAGAGCCAGTTCTCACAAGCATGAACACAAGGCATAGGTACAGCCAGGAGCAGGCTGATGCCTTCTTCAGTTTAGCTTGAAAAAACATCCTCTGCAGTCTGGCAAAGACAAGTCAAAGAGCTGAAGGAAGCAGCAGCAGGAATCACAGAATCAATATGGTTGGAAAGGACCTCCAGGGTCATCAAGTCCAAGCATTGGACTAGCATTTCTCTAACCACTACACCATAGCCTCAAGCACCACATCTATTCGTTCTTTAAACACCTCCAGGGATAATGTTTAAGGAACCACCACCTCCCTGGGCAGCCTGTTCCAGCACCTAACTACCCTCTCAGTGAAGAATTTCTTCCTAATATCCAATCTGAACCTCCCCTGACGCAACTTGAGGCCATTTCCCCTCATCCTATCATTACTAATTTGAGAGAAGGGACCAACTCCGGCCTCGCTACAACCTCCTTTTGGGTAGTCATAGAGGACAATAAGGTCTCCTCTCAGTCTCCTCTTCTCTAGACTAAACAAACCCAGTTCCCTCAGCCGCTCTTCATAGGGCATGCTTTCCAGCTCTTTCACCAGCTTTGTTGCCCTTCTCTGCACCCACTCCAGCACTTCAATGTCCTTCTTGTACTGTGGTGACCAAAACTGGACACAGTACTCAAGGTGCAGTCTCACAAGTGCTGAGTGCAGGGGCACGATCACCTCCCTACTTCTGCTGGTCACTCCGTTTCTGATACAGGCCAGGATGCCGTTGGCCTTCTTGGCTACCTGGGCACACTACTGGCTCATGTTCAGCCGGCTCTTGACCAGCACCCCTAGGTCCTTTTCCGCCAGGCAGCTTTCCAGCCACTGCTCCCCCAGGCTGTAGTGTTGCTGGGGGTTGTTGTGACCAAAGTGCATGACCTGGCACTTGGCTTTGTTAAACCTCATACGATTGACCTCAGCTCATCACTCCAGCCTGTCCAGATCCCACTGCAGAGCCTTCCTACCCTCAAGCAAATCGACACTTGTGCTAAATTTTGTGTCATCTGCAAATTTACTGAGGGTACATTTGATTCCCACATCCAGGTCATTGATGAAGATATTAAACAAGACAGGTCCCAAAACTGAGCCCTGAGGGACACCACTTGTGACTGGTCA
>JAOEGS010012209.1:6021-21265 GCA_025447755.1 Corythornis vintsioides | reverse complement strand
CTCCAGGGAGACCTTAGAGCACCTGCCAGTGCCTGCAGGGAGCTGCTCCAAAGCCTGGAGAGGGGCTGTTTGCAAAGGCCAAGGGGCAGTGGTTGGAATGAGCCAGGAGGGGATGGAGATGAGAACTAAGGCAGAAGTTCTTTCCCAACAGAGTGGTGAACACTGCAGTGGGTTACCCAGGGAGGTGGTGGCTGCCCCATCCCTGGCACCATCCCAGGGGAGGTTGGATGGGGCTCTGAGCAACCTGCTCTAGTTGCAGATGTACTGAACTGACCTGGCTGCAACCTTAGCGAGGATCTAAATGAAAAGAAATAAAATAGCTCCCATCCACCTCCAAGAACTTGATCCAGTGCATCCTGCAGCCACCTGAGTGTTAGTGCTGGCACAGCAAAGCTGCTTAGAGTGAAGAGGTGTGGTGGGGAAGAAGCATCCCTGCAGCCTTAGACCACTTAAAGCAGTGTGAAACCAGAGGTTTCATGTCACACTTCATCTGGAGGTGGAGGGAATGGCCTCCTGCCTCCTCCTCCTCCTCCTCCCTGAGGCCCCAGCCACATGTCCCTCTCTCTTCCTTCTGCTCCACCTCCTAATTGCTCAGCCAGGAGACCACGACTGAACCTCCTGAACCTCCTCAGCTTTCTCTCCAAGCCACTGCTTCCCCTGATTTACCACGTGGCTGGATAATTGGAGTATCTGATTTTGAGGCTATCACAGCTGGAGAAGGAGGAAAAAGAAGGGGGTGGTTGCTGCTCCCAGGAGCAATTTACACCAGCTCCAGTGTGTAACATCCACCCCAGGCAGGAGGGTGGGAATGGCTATCAGCTGGATCAAGCAGTGATGGAACCAAGGCAGCACAGACCTCACCACGGGCAGAAAGTCAGCTGAGGGATGTGGTTCCAGGGTCTGGTTTGAGTGAGAACAGAGCTCATTCTGCTCACTGGTTTTTCCTTCCCAGCTCAGCTCTTCCCACTCCCTGCCCTGGCTGCAGCAGCAGCTCCCAGAAGGGAGAACACCCCATGGGCAGAGTTACCCCCAAGGGTTGATGAGCTGACCAGGGGTCCTGCTGGGGCTTGTGCATCACGTTGGGGATGCAGAAAGTCAAAGGTGGCACCTGCAGGGAGGAGTGGCCAGGACAGGGGACCCCAAACTGCCCATCCTGAACACCTATTCTTATTATTTTCATTACAGCTCTTCTGTTTTCTTTTTCTACCACTGAGTTTTGCCCTTATTCCCTTTCTCTTCCCCTCTGGGGCTCAGCCTAGAGAGGAGGAGGCTCCAGGGAGACCTTCTGGGGCCTTTCAGTGCTTCAAGGAACCCTTATAATATATAGTGTGTGATCTGCCTCTTAGATGGGCACCTCCAGAAGTAGGCTGAGTGCTGGCTGTAGAGCACCTTGCACAAGAAGACCTCTGAAACTCAGGTCCACATGTCCAGACCTGTCTGTCTGTCTGATCTGGCCATATCCATGCACAACTTTCACCAGCCTTCTTTTTTTTTTTTTTTTTTTTTTTTCTCTTTTAATTATTTTTTAAAGTACTTTGGCCCAAGGTATTTCTTTGTAAGCTTGAATAGATTTTTTTTCCCCCCCTCTATGATTTACATGTGTTTAAAAAGAGGTGAAAAAAACCCCAGTGGTCAAAGGCAAAGAGAGTGAGGGGGTGGAAATCCCCCAGTTCTCAGTGGGTGTTTATTAGTTCAGGTTCTCTCTGCCATTCGTTTTTATGGCAAGGTGGAAAATGATGAATTTCAGGAGCTTTGTCCCTTTTTCTCCTGCCCACCCCTGCAACCCACTGAGTCTGAGTCCTCAGACTCCTTTCCCTAATGGCTCTCCAAAATAATAACCCATGGGCATTTGCTGTAATAAAGTACAAAGACCTCGTTCCAAATGAGTCCGACTGCAAGAGAGGAGCCAAAACCAACCCCAAATGAGATTTTTCTCACTCTGTGAATTTGCTATACTTGGAACTGGCAAATAATAAATAGAACAGCATGTGGAAAACCAGCCCTAAGGACACAGGGGCATGGCTGGCACAGGCTGGGGCCACAGGGGCTTTGACTCTCTAGGATGCAACACGCTGGTGGCTCCCAGCCCAGTCTCTTTCATCTCCTTTTGGGTGTGTTTTGTGAGCTTGACTCACCTCAAGAAGCTCTTAATCCACCTCAGGGGGTTGGAGACTCTTTGGAGAGGAGGTGTGGAGACTCTTTCTTTGGAGAGGAGGTGTGGAGACTCTTTCTTTGGAGAGGAGGTGTGGAGACTCTTTCTTTGGAGAGGAGATGTGGAGACTCTTTCTTTGGAGAGGAGGTGTGGAGACTCTTTCTTTGGAGAGGAGGTGTGGAGACTCTTTCTTTGGAGAGGAGATGTGGAGAAAGAGTCTCCTGCTGCAGTGAATTGCTACTTTGACCTGATCTGGCAAGTCCAAGTCCCTCGGGCTGTGCACCAAAGTTTTCCAACACGTTAAAGGCAGAGATTCAAAATTCACCACCAAATTCAATATGTCACTAAGGTTTTGTGCTGGTCAAAGCCAGGATTGTTGTCCAGCCTCAGATCTGTTCAGTTTAATGAGGAAAAGGTGAAAACTTTGTTTTTTTTTTTTTTTTTTTTTCTCTTGTGCTCCCCCTTCATTAGAGGGATACTAGAGATCAGCCGTGGTTTCTTATCTGCAAAAGAAATTCCTTTCCTTTTCATTCATCCCTGGTCTTTTGGAAATTTACCACTTTATTCTCCATAGCTTTAAATCACAGTGTTTTCTCTGCTTGACCTTGAGCTGTCATTCCACTTAACTGTGAGCAGGAATCAAGAAGGTCACCATGGGATCGTTGGCAGAGCACAGGAAAAAAACCCCAAAATAAATAAGAAAGGTTTGTTGTGTTTTTTGTTTGTTTGTTTGGTTTTTTTTAATTTTAAGAGTCCTTTTCATGAGTCAGAAATTCATCTTAAAGAACATAATTGCTCTGTTGCTCAGTTGTGGCTTTGGGGTCTTCTTAGCAGAGGTGTGTGGGGGGGAAAAGTGCTTCTTCACTCATCATCTCTCCTCCAGATGGCAGTGGCTGTGCCAGCTACTCAGGGATACATCTGCTGAGGGGAACATGAATCTCTCACTGCCTGTTTGTTATTGAGACCCTACTCTGGTCGTGCAGGGTGCTGGATGCTGTAAAGCTGCAGTTGTGGCAGGGGCAGAGAGGGAAATGAGGGATAGAGATGCTTGAGAAGGCTCACTTGAGAGAGTGGAACCAGGCCACTGCTTAAAGGTGGCAGTTCTTAGGTCTTAACACACCCCAAAGCTGCTGATTTCAACAAACCCCTCCTTGAATGATTAGATTTGCTCCTGCTGCCTTCTCCAAAGTCACCCTGGAAGAGCAAAATGCAAATCCAGAGGTGAAATTCTGCACCCCTTAGTTAGTCTTCATAGAATCACGGAATGGTTTGGGTTGGAAGAGATCTTAAATAAAGCTCATCTAGTTCCAACTCCTTGCCATGGGCAGGGGCAACTCCCATGAGAACAGGATGCTCAAGGGCCCATCCAACCTGGATTTGAACAGTGATGGAGCATCCACAGCTTCTCTGGGCAAGGATTAGTAGGGACTTTTTAGAAGGGCTTGCAATGATCAGAGTGGTACCACAACATCAGCTTGGGTCACAGCCAACAGGTCTTTTTGGTGTGAAGGGAAAACACAAGAAATGAAAGTAAAAGAAATGAGGAAGCCTTTAAGAAAAAATATTATTTGAATGTTTCCAAACTGAAATGTTTTGACTGAGGGGTTAGAGGCAGGAACAAACTTGTACTGTGCTTGTGAAAACAAAACCCCAAACTCCCTTATCTACCTGGAATCACCAGGATGCTTGGTGAAGAGGCTACAGCACCGTGTGCTGATGTCAGCTGGAGAGGCACAGCAGAGGCTCTCCCCGAGGTAGAAGTTCACTCTGCAGAGGATCTACCCCCAGGATCTGCTTAAACTCTGCAGCTCTTGAAGGAGCTGCACTTTCTTTCTCTGTCCCAGTGGGTATTTAAACACAACACCAAGTGTGATCATTTTTATAAGGCAGAACCCAGGCTCAGCAGATAAGACGTGGTCCTTGGTAGCAGAATAACAGGAATTTAGAGCAGGCAAAGGAGTTCTCCTCAGCCAAAGCAAATATTGAAAGCACCCAGCTATAGTGCTGGAGAAACCTCTTTTTGTCTGCTTAGGCTTGACCAGCCAGGGCTCAATTCAGCTGCTTATGCATCAGGACTTGGGGCCATTTGAGGAGCCATGGAGCAAGAGCTGCTGTTCCAGGAGGGCACTGCCATCTCCCACCTGTTCCATCTCTCTCTTGCCCACCCTGTATCAGCCTCTCAGGGTATCCAAAAAGCCTCAGATATGTGGTGTGGAGCTTCACTATGGTGAGTGGAGTCCAGTTGTCTAAACACAGGGCTGCCTGAAGCACCAGGAGGTATCTGAGGCAGCCACACAAGCTGCATGGCAGAGCCACTCTCCTCTCCAGAGGCAGTGGGAGAGCCAGTGGAACATCCCAAGGCACCTCAGGTAGGCTCCTGTGTTCAAACAACTGAGCTGATCTATCCCAGTTTGGCTGAGCATCTCTTCTGAGGGTCCTTAGAGCTCTTCAAGATCTTATGCATCTTCCAGTTCCATGAAGGCACTCCTTTAGGCCACAGCAAAGATGTGGAAACATCCCTTTTTCTGGTTTTCTATTTAGGTTTTTGACAACTAGAACAAAATCATCAGAGATAAAAATGATGTCCTCAGCCAGCCACACAGCAGAAGTGGGGGACTTTGGCCTGAGAGGGTATTTCTTGCCCCACAGAAAAAGCAATCTGCATAAAGAAGGTAGAAGCAGTAAGTTCATTTTATAAATAGGGAGGGAAAAAAGGGATTTTATACATGTATATGTGTTCATGATCTGGAATGTGGCAGCATGAATAGGAAGGGATGTGAGTAGTCTAATATCCAGAGGAAAATAAAAAGGAAAAAAAATAATTAAAAATAAATCCAGAGTAGAGCAAAAATTCCTAATCATCACATTCCCACTCCAGCATTTTACTCATAAATCCATCTCTCCTCATTCTGACAGGTTTATACCAGTGTATATGTAGTAACTGGAGTAAACCACACTCAGGCTTGGAAGGAGGTAGAGCTAGATTAGAAATTAGGGAAAAGAGGTGAAAAAAATTCCCACTTGCACAGAAATGAGATGGTTCTTTTTGGTTCGTTCCACAGCTCTGCAGTGAATCAGCAGCTCTGGGGTTTATTTCAATCACCTTCATCAGCAGGACCCTTTAGAGCCCTCATTCTTCAGAGCCATCATTCTAATAGTGCAGAAGACACTGGGATTTTCAGGGTACCCCTTTGCTTCCTTGTCCTTCAGCTCAGCACTGGAGCCCAGGTCTGGCTTCCAATTGATTTCTTTTTCTGTGGCTTGGTGTTGTCAGCTGGATCAGGGACCAACCTGTTCTTGATGCTCAAAATTCCCATGGCATCTCCTACCCAAGAAGTCTACAGAGCTGGGACTCAGCTTGTGAGTTCAAGCTGGTGTCTTTAGAAGGGGTGGAAAACCTCCCTTTGATGGCATGAATAACAGAGGACCCTTGTGAAGTTAATGCCTGCCCTTGAAGTGCTGGCTGGAGAGCAGAGAGTTGTGAACTCTGCTCTTCCAGGGAGGAAATGGAGAGGAAAAAAAGAGCAGGGAGGAGGGTTTGGTTCTTTTCCTTATCTCTCTGTTCTCCCACTTTCTCTTATCTCTGGTCCCTGTTTGTTTTTCCCAGGTGCATGCAGGTAGCTCCTCCAGCTTCTCATTTTTCCCACTGGGCTCTTCAGCCATGAATGGAAAATGTGAGTGGCCTGATGAACAGAGAGGAAGCAACGAGGGGAGCTTATCTCAACTTGATCTCTACTTTGCAAAAGGTTTTTCAACAGCCCTCGTTGTGCCTGCAGTGATGTGATTGATGTGAAGGTTCCATCCGGCTCTCAGAGATGCTTTTCCTTTGGTTGTAAAGGTCCAAAAGGAGGTCTCAGCTCTCTGGCCAGGACAGCACCCAGGACCATGACCAGCACAGTGGAAAGGCAAGGGCAAAAGTTGACTTTTTCCTCAACCTCAAACATTTTTACACTGGGGGTGGTGAGAGCCTGGCCCAAGGTTGCCCAGAGAGGTGGTGGCTGCCCCATCCCTGGCACCATCCCAGGGGAGGTTGGGGGTGGCTCTGAGCACCCTGCTCTGGGTGCAGATGGCCCTGCTCCCTGCAGGGAGGTGGAACCAGATGAGCTTTACAGTCCCTTCCAACCCATTCTATGATTCTCTGACAATCTTCTAGCCCACCCTGCACCTTTTGTTGTGCCATGTGTTTCATGTATGTCCAGGAGGGGCTACACCAGCACTGAGAGAAGCTACAGAGCTAAATACTTCCCCCAGCAAAAGGGCAGGGAGTTGCAGAAAGCCTAATACCCCTGGAAGAGAAACCTTTGTCTGGCTTTTCAGGGTCATTGGACAATCCATGTGCTGTTCTGAGTGCTTTACTCCAATTTCCCCTCTCCCTTCCCAGCCCAAAGAGACCTTTCATGTCCCTGCCCCTCCCTTGGGCTGCAAAGACAGGTGATGACAACACAGACCAGTAGTATCTCAGTGCCAGAGCTGCCTTCCTCCTGCACGAGAGCTGGCTGAGCAGTGCAGTGCCCTGTCCTTGCCCTGGCAATTATTTGTTCTGTCCTCCTCAGCAGATTAACCTTTCCATTTGTTCCAGGCACCTCTTTGATAGGCCAGTTCAGAAGAAGACAGGATAATTCATATATTCCTTTGTGTGACATATCCTACAGACATTCTCTTGTGTCCTTCTGAAAAGCCTGTTGAGACTGGATCTGTTTCTGCTCCTCTGTAGTGTTAGGAATGACTCCTGGCTCAGGGTGACACATCTTTTGGAGAGTGCTGGTTGGCATGAGCTGAACAGGGGCAGTGACTTTGTGGGAGAGCTGAAACATCAGCAAAATGCCCTACTCCAGCTTGGGGTGCAAAGATCTGAACTGAGAGTGGGTGTTTGAGATTGGGTGGGATCCTCCTTTCTCTCCTCTAAAAAATGAGAGCAAGATTCCCTCAAACCCTCCAAAGCTCTTTAATAACAGGCTTAGGGTTCTCCTAATTGCTTTTTGGTTCCAGAGCTTGTAGACTTTGTGCTTTCAAGTGTTTTTCCATGGCCATCAGGACTAGGAGACCTGTCCTTTTTCAAGCAGGAGCTGGGATGTCCACATCATTGATTTCACACAGCAATACTGACCCTGAAGCACTGACAGCTTCCAACCCCTCAAAGCTCAGCCCATCCCAGAGGCAGCACATTAAACCAAGAGACAAAACTCATTATTTGAGGACAGGCAACCAAGTTTCAGGTGTTGTCAGGACTCTGGCCCTCCTTGGGATGCAGAAAGCTGCAAATTCAAACACAGAGCAGGAGGAAAAATCAGCCAGTTCCCAGCTTCTCCAGTGCCAGGGAGTTTGGCACTAAGCAGCTTTTTGCTGCGTGGTGTCTGGCAGTGCTGGGTCTTATTTTCAACAAGCCCCCCGTTAAAGGATTACAAGGGCCTAGTTAAAATAATGCCCTTCGAGCTTATTCATTATTGGAAAGAAAACAAAAATAAACAGAAAGGGTTCTATCATCCACACTGTTATGGCTTGTAGGGCTTTGAAAAAAAAAAGAAGGAAAAAAAAAGGGGCAAAACTGGCAAGTATTAGAGAAATGCATAAAGACACACACACGCTTGTCTGCAAGTATAAAGTGAGTTTTGTTTCATTTCAGGTTTATAGGTCTCCAAAAGCAAAAAAAAAAGAAAAAAGAATCAAAAAAATCAACAGCTCCCCCCACCACTTAATCTAATTACTCCTGATGTTTTGCCATTGCATTAAAAGTTTTACCTCTGAGAAACGATCAATTAAAAAAAGAAAAGAAAAGGAAGAAATTCCAAAATGGAGTTGCTATATTTACCCTTTTAATAGACTTGATTAAACCTGCGTTGTAAAGCCAACGAGTTCCTCTTTGGCTGGAGCAACAACAACAACAACAACAAAGTCAGATCATAAATCCTGTTTGGCACAAGTGGTCACGTTTTCCACATAAAACAGCCTTGCACGGAAGGCTGGATGGCTCAGTGGAGAGCTAATGGAGGAAGGAGCCTTTCCCCTGCAGGCTGCCAAGATGAACTTCATCCAGACTGGGACAACAGTAAACATGGAAGGTCCCAGTTCTGCTCTTCAGCAGAAAAAAATCCACTTCATCCCTTCTGCAGAGGGAGAGAACCTCGAATGGATGGGAGCCAAGCAGGGTTCTTGGGGAAGCCACCCCAACCCAGCAGCTGAGAAGACTCTGGACACCCTGATTGCTTCAGCTTTGGTCTGTCATGAGATGTCTTCATCTCCAGAGCACAGCTAGCATCTGATGCACAGCAGGAGCAATCCATGTCTGACCATAGGAATGGCCAAACTGGGCCAGCTGAAAGACATCCTTGCCTAGGACATCATCTGATTCCTAGGGGGAGGGATATAACAAAAGGGCAACTATGCATTGCTCTTCTCCCAAATGGTGCCTTGGCTTCCTTTAATTTCCAGGGGTAATATATTCAAGTGATGTAGAGAAATCTGCTTTTTGAATCATTCTGGCTACAGGCAGCCACCAATTCTTGTGACAAGGAGTGTCAGAGGCCACTCAAGTGCTGGTTTCTTTTGACTCCCCCTCTGGTTCTTGCACGAGAGGAAACCAGTAACACTCAATCCCTTTTTCATTTTCTTGTTTCCCTTCATCATTTTATCACCTCCCAGCAATTCACCCTGAATAGTTTTAGTTTGCCATGGTTCATCACTAGAACAATGTTCCTTCCTTTGGGTTTTTCACATTGCCTTTATTAGGAGATTGTTTTTGAGGTTTTCAGATCTTGTTGAGCTTTATGAACTTGGCAGAAGTGTGCTGCTCTGAGGGTGGCACTAAAGGACATGTTTTCTTCAGCCCACTGGCCTGTTCCAATGTGTCTGCATCACAGTCACACCTACACTGGCATCTACTGCCACCAGTTTCAGCAGCCTGCTTTAATCAGATTAACAGAAGAGGCAGAAAGGCTCAGCCTTTAATTAACTTATAAATATTCTATTATGATCAGCTCCATTGTTTTCTTTGCTGGACACAAGCCCAAAGCCCCTGGAGACAACAGTTCTGCCATCACAATCACCACCAAGATGCAAGGTCCACTTTCTGGCCCCAGGGCTGTGGTATAGAAAGATTTCTTAAGCTCTTCTATCTCCAGAAGATGGTAGTCACATCCCAATTGCCTTTGGGTTCAGTCCCTGCAATAGATCCCCCTTGAAAAACCTCAGCTATGACCCAAATTGCTAATATTTGATTTTTTTCATCTGATATAATCTCAGATGCAGACAGAAAGCAGAGGTTTTAATCTGCTCATCACCTATAACTCATTTCTTTCTCCAGCTGTGTGGCTGCAGAGTAGATTTCTGGCCAAATAGAGGTTAGCTTGCAACTTCTAAGCTTATGTTTCCACATTAAATTTTCTCCTTACCTGAGAAATTTCATTGTCATTGTCATCCTTGTTACATATCTTCCTAAATTCCACCTTTTGCCAAATAATGCTGTTTAAATATATAATCAACAGTATATTGCTGACCAAAATACCTTTTGATTGCTTGCAGTTAAAGGAGAAAAAAATCTGCAGGTGCAGCAAGTCATTGTATAAGGGAAGGACAATATTTCTTAGTGTCAAATTCCTGCTTTTCATATTTTTACAGGCATCCCAAGTCAATCCATCCACAAGTAGGACTGAAAAATGAGCAAGTTCCTGAGATCCTGAACTGCAAAGTTGGATGAGCTGACCTTTAAAGGTGCCTTCCAACCCAAACCATTCTGGGATTCAAGTTGGAGTGGCTGTGTCCAGTAATCTTGATTTAGCAACCTCAGCAGCTAGTGGAAACAGGTTTGTCATCAAGGATTGGGTCTAATCCAAACCCTTCTGCAGCCAATTGAGAAGAGACCATCATTTCTGGGAGACTTTTTCTTTCAGCTGCCTCAGTATGAAAAGGTGGGAAGGATGTTCCTGAAGTTAGGACTCAGTCTGTAAAAAATTCCTGAAGTTTAACACTGTCAAAAATAAAAATAATGAAATAAGCAAATAAAAAAGTAAGGACAAAATAGGACCAAAAGCAGAAGGAAAATGTTCCTGAAATTTGGCAGAGGAAAAAGAGAATAGAAAGTGGAAAATGTTAATAAAAGTTTTAATTTCAATGGATATGTGGGTGGCATGGAGTGGATGGTTCTGTCTTTTTCAGACAGCAGATTTTATTCTCCATTTTTTTTCCTTTATCTTGGTTCCAACAAAGCATTTCTAGGCATGTGAGTAACTTTGGGAGTCCATCAGCATTCCCAAAGAAGTCAGTGGTACCATATGTTCCAAGATAAGCAAGGGTTTAAGCACTTCAAACATTCAGGATTCAAAACAGATCAGAGACAACAAAGCAAGCATGCAATAAACACAACTGCTCACTCCTAAAAAGAAGCTCTGAAATATTTTCTATTTCTTTTTGTTCTTTTTCTTTTCAGACAAAATTCCAACTCTTGGAATCTGGTCATTTGGGGAAAGCCTCGGATTTCATTGGGAGCCAGAAGAATATTCCTACCTTGTGTAATTGCCAAGTAAGTCTCAAAAAGTCTACTATAAAAGTATAAAAGTCCAAAGTCTTGATTTTTTGTTGATAAAAAAGCAAATGGTGAAGGGTCTGGAGCAGGAGTGTGGGGAGGACCCCTGGAAGGGTTTCCAAGGTGTGCATTCAAGAATGACCTGGAGACAGAGAAGCTTCATGTTGTTCATAAAGATGTGAGAAACGAAATAAATGAGAGAAAATTTTTGCTATCTAGACAGAGATTTTGAGCTGTGCAAAAGAACTTTTTGCTGCCACGTTCTGGGAAATGGAATCTTAGTTGCAGTCAGTGTAAATTAATTTCCAGAGGTAATATCCCTGTGCTACCTGAGGCTCATTTCTCAAAATCCTAAATATTGGCTCATTCCTCAGCATAAGGAATGCCAATGTTGGTGCTGGCAGGGGGTTCTGGTGTCCAAAAAGAGAAACTGTGGCTTGTTCTTCAAGGAGGAAATAATGGTGCAGCTCACAGAACATGAAAGCATCCAAGATTTTCTAAGAGAGGACTTAAAACTACAGGACAAAGAGCCTTAAGCATTGTGGGAAGAAAAACAACATGAGCCAGCTAGGAGAACCAAGGGAAAAAAAAAAAATTACATATTTATCCTGCAGGTTGAAGGAGTTTAGAAATAATAAAAACTTAACAAAGTTAAGTATGGGATTGTTCAGAAAGCTGGCATCCAAGAGAAGATTTTTTTTATCCCTCGAGGAAAAAAATGTAAAGCTTGCAAAGTCAGGTTATGCAAAATTGTTCCCCCAGTTTGGGAAAGAGGGGTACACAAACTGGGAAAGCTTGGGTGGAAAAGTTGCATCCAAAGGTTTGGAGGAACAAGAGTTAACTGCAACTTCTTTGGGCTTGAACATAGGAATTGGTGTTGAGGGAACAGGAGCCACTCAATATTTAATAGTGAGGTGAAAGGATAGGTGGGGATTGGTATTGCTTTAAAACTGGCAAATTTTGGAACAGGAGGTCACAAAAATTGAACCTCTTGATTTCTCACTAATGGAGATGGTCACTGGGGAACACGTTGAACTCCAGCAGTGGGAAAAACTGATGCTGAAAATGACTTGCAATAGGAGATAGCCCAGCAAGGTGGTGAGCTCATAATCAGCCTGGATTTGCAGATGGCTAAATAACCTTGTGATCCATGCCCAGAAAAGCTGTGGAAATTCCTCTCAGAGATGTGGTCCATTTGAAGCCAGTGATTTGTAGGCAAGCTCTTTGCAAGTACATAACTGCTCTGGCTGCCAGAGGCAGAAAGTGCTACACCAGGCAAGCCCAGGAGAGCTGGGAAATGCCAGGAGATTTCAGATTCTGGATTTATACCTATTAAAATTCTCATTCTTGCTTGGAGGCAAGTGGAAAGTCCTGTCTCCAATCCAGTGGATGGCACTGGTTGTGGTGGGACATCTCTAGCTGCTCCTGATGAATAAGCCCAGGCTGACTGCATAAATGAATCCCCTGAATCTGGGCTGCAGTGAGGTAGGAAATGATTGCACCTAACCCAGCATTTTCATGAATGAAGAGGTATTTGAAGACTGGGAGGTGTCTGTAAACAGGTTCCTGACTTGGAGTAGCTCCTCCTGGCTGCTTCAGATCACCTCACTTTTCTTCCCTGAGTTGTTTCATTTGAAATTAGGTAAATATTCACTTAATATTAAGTAAAATCATAGAATCGTAGAATCATTTTGGTTGGAAATGACCTCTCAGATCCTCAAGTCCAGCACTGCCAGGGCACCACTAACCCACATCCCTCAGCACCACATCTCCAAGGCTTTTAAATACCTCCAAGCATTAATTCCTAATTAATTTTCACAACCCATGACCTTCTGGAGAATATGAGCAGCCCCAATTTGCAGTGCCTGATACTGAGGCATAAAGACACATGTTGGTTGCTCCATGTGTCAGGACCTGGCAGGGGATTCATTGCCCATAGAGGTCATCCCAGCCTTGGGTTTCATACCTGGGTCACCAGGTTAGATCAGGATTGTGGGACTGTATGAACACTCCATCTCCTCTCTGAAACAGAAAGAGAAGAAAATAGCTGTGGACAAGCTCAGGGATTTAAGACACAGAACTCCAGGCTCTGCTCTGAGAGGTGTCAATCCCTGGAAACCAGTGCAGTTCCTCAGGGCTCACACCAAAGCTGTTTGGGGCAGAAATTAACTTTTCAACTTTAACAACACTTCAAATAATTCCCCATTTTCAAATTCATTCCTTTCAGGTAGTTCAGGTCCTGCAGCCAGGGCTCCCCCCTCCTCTTCTCTTGATGTCACCAGGACTTGAAAGCAAAATGCAGCCTCATCACTGCTGCCTGTGTGGGGGAGATTTACAGCTCTCCTTACATACCAGAGGAGTTAAGGGCCATGCACCTCATCGGGACCTGTTCCCAGTTTATAGCTGCTGCCCACCAGCCCCACTAATGATCCCAGATAATCACTCCTTGAATGTTCCCAGTCACCTTGACTTGCTGCTCTCTGCCCGTGAGTCATGCTATGAGTCTGCAGCACAGTATGCAGGAGGGGGGGGGGGGGAAAGAGGTTTCTTACATCTGGCTTTAATTACTTTCATTTTTAATTAAGTTCTGTGGTTTTAATATCAATAACCCTGGCCTGGAAAGTCTTGCTTTGCTTGGATGTTTGTTCTCCACACAGGCAAATATCTCTGGTCACTTCTCCCGTTGCCTGTAACCTCTGAGGGTCTTTGTCAAGTGTTACTGGAACCCACTTAGCTTCAGGAGGGCTTGGATCATACAGAATAGACTGGGCAGTTCAGTCTCCTCTTGCTCACCTTGAATCACAGAATGGGAATGGACCCCTGGAGATCATCTTGTGCCACCCCCTGCCCCAGCAGGGGCACCCAGAGCAGGGCCCAGCAGTGCAGTGTCCAGGGGGGTTGGAATCTCTCCAAAGAAGGAGACTCCACAACCTCTCTGGGCAGCCTGGGACAGGCTCTGACACCCTCACAACAAAGAATCTGCTCCTCCTGCTCAGGTGGAACGTCCTGGGTTCCAGTTGGTGCCCCTTGTTCTGTTACTGGGCACCACTGGCCAGAGTCTGGCCTCATCCCCTTGACCCCTGGGGCCCTTCAGCTCTTGCTCAGCATTGCTCAGCTCCCCTCTCAGGCTGCTCTGCTTCAGCTGAAGAGCCCCAGGGCTCTCAGCCTGGCCTGGGCATAGAGATGCTCCAGCCCATCAGCATCTTCAGAGCATCCACTGGACTCTCTCCAGTAGTTTCTTGTCTCTCTCGAACTTGGGAGCCTAGAACTGGACCCAAACTTCATAGGTGGCCTCACTAGGGCACAGCAGAGGAAAATGAGCACCTCTTTCAACTTGCTATCCACTGTGAAGTGTCAACATGCTAAAGGGAGTGACCATTTTCATGGAAATATTTATGGCTTTGGGATTATGACCAGTGCTGAGCATCAGGGAAAAAGCAGAAAGGAGAAGCTGGGAGATGATACAGAGCAGAAGGGGTTGAGAAAACCTCTCTGAACTTGGAAGTGTGAAGGATGTGATGGAGAAGATAAAATTAGGTAGTATAAGCCCACAGTCTGGTGGGGCTTAAACACCCAGCAAGCAGAAAGCATCTCTAGAAAGGCACTGAAAATGTTTAGCAGCCAATGCCAAGAGTCTGCTGCCCAAAATTCCCTGGGGAAAATTCCAGGGCACAATGGCTGGTTTCAGGTTCCCTGAGTGGCTGCATTTCTGCTTCCCAGAAGAGGTCAGCCTTTCCCAAGGATTTGTGGTAGGGTTGCCCAACTCTTCCAAAGGCAAACACTGCACGGAACAATGCCTGGGTGGATAAAAGGAGGGATTAAAAAGAAAAACTCTGCCCCAACACCAGCTGCAGCCTCAGGTAACAGCCAGCTCATGGCAAGTGTGAACTCACCTGGGTGATTGGACAAACAATTGACCTCACGTTCCCAGGATGTGGGAATGATTCCTGCCTTGGAGCAAGTCGGGGTACGAGGTGGGAACAACCTGCTCAGAAAACATGCTCAGAATTCACATTTTCTTTCAGCAAAATCCAGTCTCAAGTGCACCCACAGTGAGAATCTTAGTCCTGGAAGTATCTTACTCTGATGACAAAGATGGGCCTTAAGAAAATCTAGTGAATCTCGTGGTCCCTACGCAGCACTTCTGCAATTACTACATCTGAATTATGAGTCAAAGCCAGGGACAAGTCCCAGCACCTTGGTCCTCCAGCTGTAAAAACACCAGGCTCTTCCACCTGCACTATCAGGTAACACCTTTACCTTGTCCCTTTCATATGTTTCTAGTCCTCCTGTGGGCTGAGCTTTTACTGTGAGCTGTCACAAGTCCCATAGAGTGGATTTGGTTGAATATGAGATTTGGTTGAATATGAGCCAGCAGTGTGTCCAGGTGGCCAAGAAGGCAAACAGCATCCTGGCTGTATCAGCACCAGTGTGGGCAGCAGGAGCAGGGCAGGGATCATCCCCCTGCACTGGGCACTGGGGAGGAATCCTGGGACCAGTTTTGGGCCCCTCACTCCCAGCAGGACATGGAGGGGCTGGAGCGTGGCCAGGGAAGGGCCACGGAGCTGGGGAAG
>JAOEGS010012207.1:0-45575 GCA_025447755.1 Corythornis vintsioides | reverse complement strand
TATATGAAATAATAATCTATTTACAAAACGATGTCCTAAATAGTATTACTAAAAGCATCAGCAATCCAAGTGTTAATAGGTGGAGTATGACAATACAAAAAAAATATCAGTATATATACAACCTAACTGAAGACTAATATGCAATGAAATATGCACAGGAAGTCCACTTACCTTTTGAGATTACAATAATACTTATAGCTGTAATAATAATACAGTTGATCAAAGACATGTAACTTAAATCTGCTAATTTGCAATTGTGCAAAAGAAGCATCTTCCTTGTGGAAAGCCCATAAAAACACCAGAGAGGTTCCAGCTTTCCTTCCTTGCTAGTTTCATGTGCAAACATAACATGGAAGGCTACTTCTTCATACCATTGCACTGACCCTCTCCAAGTAAGTCCTTCATGGCAAAGGAGACTGGACAGCTCTGCCATGCTCTCCCACACAGAGCTCTTCCCAGAGTGTTGGAATTACAAAGGTAAGGTGTCATTGCTGGAAGGTCATTCTTGGTGCAGGATTGTATCATGTGAATGTTAACACTGTAGGATACGGGGCCACACACTGCACACAGCATTACTCAAATGGAAAGTAAATCAAAAACAATCATAGCCCATAACAATTGCCAGGTGCAATTTAAGAACATGCTTCTCGGGTATTGCACACAGCAACTGTCCTTCTACAGAGTATCAGCCACTAACAAATATTGACCAGTGCCAGCCCCAGCAGGGACACTGTACAGTCTGATAAGAAGCACTGGTGCATTATGGAGTAAATAGATCCTTGTTTTCCTGGAGAGAGTAGATAATAAACACTTTGCTGAGTCACTTCCCGTGTTAGGCCCATGGGAACTTGGAATCTAAAGGTTCAACACTGACAAACTTCAGGGTGTGACTTTTCTCAGTAGCAAATCACAGAATTACTTTGGAGTTCACTTAGGAGGCATAAACTTCCATGGTACTGTCTGAATGCTGCTGGCTCCTCCAGAGCCATCCCAGGCTTATGATGCATCAGAAATCTGGTTTCAACAGGTTATGTTTTAATGATCCTTACATGTGACAATTAGCTCATGCTTCTCAAATGTCCCCTGCGTTTTATCTGACACATTTCAGTGTTGCTCCTATGCCAAGGAAGGTAAAATACAGACTTTTAATAGAAAAAGAGTCAGAGCTTCATCTTGCTTGTGTGTTTGTATTCTCAATGCATGATTAGGGCCTCATTAAAAAAGTTCAAATTTGAGTATCCAAAATAATTTCCAATCAGTATCTTTTCGGGAACTACAGTCAGCATAAAATAACTAAACAGAAAATAAAGAACAATCCAATCATTCATCATCTAGTTTTGAAGAAAAGCAGATAATCTCACTTCAAAGAATGAAATTCCCTCTAGGACCCCCTGTACATTAATATTTTTATCTTTATCTGACCCAACTAACAGTAGTAAAGCACTGGAAATGTGAAACACTTCATATATATGAAAGAATAATGGGATGGAATAGGATGAAACTGTAGGTTACTGTATGTTAAGCTCTTGTACAGTAAATCAGAAAGTAATTCAAAATGACTCCTTGGTTGTTGTTATTATCCAAGTGTCAGGAGAAGTACTTTGCAGTGACTATATATCTTGCTATTCAACTTCTGCTCCTGTGGCAAAGACAGCTAAAATGCTAACTTTAATAAACAGCCACCCTGGCACAGCACGTTATCTAATGTACAGCAGACTGACCAAGACCTGAGACATGCTGTTTCTCAAGTAACCTTCTGCAGTGACTATTTTCAGCTATTCACTTGTAAATTTATTTTTCAGTAGCTTCCCTAATGTGCAGAAACTGTGTCATAAATGAGGACTCCTGATCATCTGCAGAGATCTGATGATTCTGACCCACCACCATCCAAAGCACCCACATGTCCCTGGGGTGCCAGGCATCCCAGGTCACATATTCCCCAACTACACATTTATGACAGAAGTAGGGCAGATACATTTCCAATTTTATTTCTGACAGCATAAATGTTTTACTTCCTCTCATATGCTAGTTATAAACTCATAGGACATCACCTGCTTCGCCCTGACCCATCTGCCTTCACTAAAAAATTAACTCTGCTTGTATCCAAACAAATTCCTATTGCTTTCTGGTATAAGGTCATTCCAGGCAAATGCTGGTACATCATCCCTCTTCCCTCCTGTCACCTGTAACTGCAGATTCATATACAGGTTATACAGGTTATACACTACCAGGCACTGATGGTGAATGTCTTGTCCAAGTCATATTCCTCATCAAAATGGCAGACCTTTTCAGCCAGCAATCCATTTCAATAGTAAAAACAGATAATCCAAATGTCATTATTACTCTACTACTTTCTTTAAAACCATACTTTAAAATGGGAATATTTAAAATAAGTGACCCTAGCATATACTCTTTCCAATGTTCATGAGCTACAAGCTCTTAATAATTAAAAGGTATTTTATCAGCAGTTTCTCTTTGTATTAGTGAAGTTAAGTTTTATGTTCAGGGTAACAAAATTAACAACACTCACTGAGACAGCAACTACAGTTTCCTGTATTAACTCAACTTGGAAAAAGGCATTCAGTATCAAAGAGCCCTGTTACTTCTTTCTCTAGAGGAATAACTTTAGAGATTTTTTTACCAACAGCTTTATGAAATGACTTTTATTTACATGGTAAAGAAATTAAGCCAAAAGTGAAGTGGCAGTGTCTGTGTTAATACAAAATGGATTTGTAAAACATGCCATTATAAAAAAATGCGAACAAGAAACAAATTCAGAGGCTTTCTAAAAGCTTAGGATATTAAGGCATTACAAAAGGGATGCCAGTAGTGCTGGCATCCACAAAGAAAAGTAGGTTTATAGACTAAGTTTTCAAAGCCCAGATGCTTACAAGGCACAGTTTCCCAGCCTTTTAACACTTGTTTTAAAAAGTAACTCCAAAATAGCCATTGGGTCCCATTATCCTGCAGGAGGAAGTGGGGTATGTGAACACAAACTCTCCCAACTCCATTTGAAACATAATTAATTAGAGGCTTCAAGGTATCACAGACAAAAGCCCGTTTATATGGAAATTGCTAGTCTAAAAAGAGACATGTAGAAACTTCAGCAGATAAAACAACATGTAAACTCATTCTGGCCTGTCTGCCCAGGCTACAGACAGATTTCACACCACCTTCAAAATGCTTACTGCAGAGCAGGAAAGAGTTCAGGCTCCTGAACTTTTGTTCATTTTAAGTCTCCCTTAACGAGATGTAAAAATATTTGCAGCGTTTACATGCTGGACAAACACTCTACTATTAAATCTACAGAATATGGGTTTAGTTTCTCACTGTTTATTTCTCTCAACTATGCAGCCAAGCTGAGCTTTAAATAATACAGTATTTTTTCAATATTAATTGGGGAAAAAAAAAAAAATCCCTGAAAGTAAAAAGGACAAAAGTACTCACAAGTACCATGAGAAAGTCATTACAAATCAGCTAACATTTTCCAGAAAAAAAGTTACCACGAGTTTGTATTCTTAAAAAAAACAGACCTTGTTTAGTAAGAGGAAGCATACATGGGGAAGGCAAGTGTGGGGAGTCTCCAGCCCTTCTCTCATAGAACAGAAAACCTCTGGACCACAGGAAATAACACAAGTTTTAGAAAATCCCAGTGGTATGAATGAAAACACTTCAAATAAATCTGTAAGCCCTCAAAACAATGTTAAAGGACAACAGATGTTCTTCCCCCTCACTAGCTTGTTCAGAGACTCACGTACTCCCTAGAAGAAGTCATTTATTTGCACTGATTAAAGTGGGTATTCAGATATAGACATATAAACAGAGAAATTGAGAGGAATAGGTGCAGAAGGAATGACAAGCTGTGCCTGTCGTCTTGCAGACAAAAAGCCTGCCTGAATATGTGAAGATAATGGAAAAATACAGACCTTTGAATATACCTTTTCTTCAGACTTAGTATCTTTATAACATACAACAGAGACCACAAAAAAAAAAGAAAAAAAAAGTCTTAAATTCAGGCTGGAAGCCACTTCTGGAATTATTTCTTTCTTTGTGTGTTTTTCTGATATGTGGCTGACATACCGGTGCCTTGCCTGATATGCTGCCAAAATAAAATATCATCATCATTATAACTCCTGCCACTGTAAGTCAATTCTGAAATTAAATCAGCAATTCAGATTCATCTAACTGTCAGGCATCCTTAAGAAACAGACTTTCCCCTGACCATGTCTGCTAGAAAGCATTCTGCTTAAAGAAGAATGACGACAGCAATATAGGCCCGCGTGTGGCCATGAGAAACTAAAATGACACAGGTATCAAAATCCAAAAGCAGAAGCCCAAAGTCTTTTCTTAAGTCTGTAACTAGCTACAATGACAGAAGTTATCCTAAGAAATGAAGGGTTTACTCACAGACTCATTAAGTAAAAGTCATCAATATGGCTGGGAGCAGGGATCAAAGTCCAACCCAAGACATCAGGCTAAAAACTAATTAGCTGTGATTAGGACTATGTGCCTTATTTCTTCCACAAGTCATACAGCTTTATCAGAAGAAGTGATGAATGCTCCTTGATGGTCCTTAGCAAATACTAAGCCAGGTGTCTGAGGACCCATAGCTTAGGAGCTATGGGTTTGAATTCTCCCAGCCAATGCTGGGCATAGAACAAGTTTCTTGATCCGTGGGCAAGCACTGCAAACCTTGTGGAAAAGTAAACATGGAGATCCTACCCTCCCTAGTGCTACCTGGAAGGACAGGAGCTTGCAACTGGGTACCCAGGTGTGGAGCTCACATGCCAGTCTCCAGGTTGGGGATGCTCTCACAGGAGCTTTGCACAGCTGGAGTAAGTACCAATACCTTCATACTGTCAAGCAGCATCTTTTGTGCCTTAACTTTTGCAAACAAGTTCCTTAGCCCACAGAGCCTCTCACAGCAGTTTAATCTTTCACCTAAGCAACACAGGGGTCTTCCTTTCTTGTTGCTCTCCTACTGATACCCTGCCACGTATATACTTGTTCCTGAAAGCCCAACATCATTATGGCAGGGTCTCTGGGAACCTTGGAGATAGTCCCAATGGCTCAAGATTCACCCCTTCTTGACTCCATATTTCCCCCCTTATTGCAGCCTGTAGCCTACATTCGGGGGCCAAATATTAGCCCTGTCCTGGTTTGAGTGAGAACCGAACAAATTCTGTTCAGTGATTTTACTTTTTAGCTCAGGTTTTCTAACTAACTGCACTTTCTCAAGTTAGCAGCAGGATCTGCAGACAGTGTCTGCTTCTAGCAGTGATAACACCTCATGTTTAGAGTTACTACCAAGGATACCAAGGCCACTGCTAAAACTTGGGTACCACACTGGGGGTGCAGAAAGTGAAAGACCACACCTGCAGGGAGGAGCGGACAGGACAGGTGACCCCAAACTGACCAACAAGGTATTCCAGTCCATATACATCATATCCAGTATGGACAGCTTGTGAGTCCTGAGTGTCTCTAAACGCGCAGACAGAAGAAAAGCAGGCAAGCTAAACTGGAAGGCTAAGCAAGCTAGCTGGTAGGTTAGGCTCTTGGAGTTCTTCCTCTCTTGAGGGGTTCTCCCCCTCAGAGCACCAAGGAGGACTCTGTCTATACTGCCTTCAATCCCGATCAGTGTGTTCCTGAACCCTGTGCCAGAATTCAGCTCCAGAAAACAGCTCCCGTCTGCTGCTGGGCCCAGTCTGGGACTCTGCCAACAACAGCATCAGTGATGGTGACGTAATTACCATCGGGGGGTTGGGTTTGGTATTGGTTTTGTACATATTTGTATATATTTCATTATTATAATTTTCATTAAAATTGTTCTAATTTCCTTTTCTAATTACTAAGTCTCTCTCTCCCTTATTCCTTTTCTCTTCCCCTTTGTAGAGGGAGGGGGGTTAAAAGAGAGAGTCTGCTATCGGTCTGGGGGTTGCCCTGACCCTAAACTGAGACAGGCCTGAATGAAGTTCACCAACAAACCAGCATGCAGCACCTGCCCAGGTCAAAGCCTACTCTGATCAGCAGTAACAGAATTGCAAGTGGAAAAAACCCAACAGGGAGTTTGAATAGATCCAGATGAAAATCATACTCTACTAAGGTAAAGATATGAGGGGAAAATTCACCTGCTCTGTTGGATCCAAAACTAATTTGAAGCAAGCTCAGAATTAGATGTATTTTTTTGTCAATATGTTGAAGATGACCTGTTTCTGCACTTTTTTTTCCTGCATTAATATTACTTCATCACCATGATCACCAGTCAGAGCAACTAAAATGGGTTCTTTAAACTCGAATTTGTAGACAAAAACTGATTTGCAAACTGCTTTCCTCCCATAACTTCAAATATCAACTAAAAAAATTGTTGTTGTGAGAAATTTAACATATGAAGGACTGCACCAACCGTAGTCTAAAAACATTAAATTATTCACAATGACCTAAACACAGCAGTAGAAAAATTCTATCGAAATACTTCACTAATACAAACAACCCTATACCATTCTGCAGATTCAGTTTCATCAAAACTGAAACTGGTAAAAGCCAGGAAACACACTGTTTAAGACACAGCCTATATGCCCCTCACCATAGAAACAAAAGGAACTATCTGAAAACACAAAAACTGGTCACTATAAAAAGGGCCACATTGTGAAAGCCAAAATAACTTCAACAGTGATGGAAGGCAAACTTGGGAATCTTGCTCTCAACCTACACAGGAGGCAACAGGGACTGACATTCACCTCTGTCCTCACTCCTGCCCACTTGGCTCTGTGCCTCCCCAGCCTTCAACCTTCTCTTCTTCTGCAGGACTTTGCAGCAACACCTCTGTAACCACAGCTACAGACTTCAATAATTCTGCTCTGGTAACCCCCAATCACAGTAATTCTGCATTAAGTCTCCACTGCCCCTGAGCCAAGAGCATCTCCCCATACAGCTCAGGAAAGCCAGGTCCTATTATTAGGATCAGCATCTTCAGAAAAAATGTACTAGTACACCATGAAATATCACACAAATCACAGTAAAATACTGGAGTTGAAAAGAGCAAACAACACTGTGTCAAGTCTATATGTTTATAAACTACAGTTAAATGTTACTGTCTCCTTTTCCACTTCCAACTGATCCAACCACCACCACTCCCAATCCAGTAGCTTCTCTCAGGGATTTCATGAACTACAATTTCAAATTTTGTATGTTGACTAGAATTCATTAATACATAGTTAATAGTGTACTGTATAACAATAAAATTCTAAGAATATGTGTTTCTCTAACTTTCAGTAGCTGTGGTAATACCCTTCATTTCCTTTGCAGGAGAAGGGCTGTGAAGCAGACACTTTTTCACTCACGAGAATGACAATTTTAAATTTGGTTTGACTATTGCTAAAAGGTCAATTTGGTTTAATAAATGCTAAATTTGAACACTGCAGAAATGTTCCACCTACTCTGTTCATTTATATAAACATTTTATTTAAATGACTGACAATTTTTAATCAATAAAGCAGGTTTCACCTACTACATTGTGCACAAAAATGTTAATCAATTAGGAATTTTCAGATTGGCCTAAGACTATGTTTTATCATTACCACCAGTTTCTTGAAATCACATTCAAAATAGCTGCACAGGTAAAATATTTGACAGAGCAGAACGGAAGTATTTCATTAAAAGAAAAAAAAAATTAAAGAGAATAAATTAAAAGCAAATTTAATGTCTCAACTAACTCAAGACATCATGTGAAAGAAACAGAAAACAACCAGACTTTTATCTTTTCTGATTATTCACCCAGTCTTAACATTGGATTCTTTTTAAAAGAACAAAAATTTATAATACCAAAGTTCAGAAAGTACGACAATCTTAAAAAAAAAAAAAATTTAAAATCACAAATCCCAGTTCTTCCACTTCACTTTATGATTATATTAAGCCAAAACAAAGGATTACTTATAGACATCAACCATTAAAACATGTAAAGCAGAAGATACATTAGACAACTAAAAGGAAGTGAATATTTGTGTCATTACTAGATGTTACTGATAAAGCTAAATATGAAATCGCACAGAGGAGAGTGCAGGCAGTGAGGTTCAGATTTGACTTGAAGAAAAAAAAATCAACAGTTTTGGACTATGTAATTTACAGGTTTACAAAACCACCTAAGCTTGAATTTCAACCCATAACTGTATCTAGCTTTTCCATGTAAATTCTGGGTACATATTACTTTAAAAGTCTGAATGTAAATGTATACTAACTTTTCATGGTATCCCTTCAGCAAGAGAAAACACAACTACATCCAAGCCCCATAGAGGTGAATAGCAGAATTCCAGAACATGGTTAAATTCCCAGTTTGGTATGGTTAAGATGCATGCTTAAGATAACCGTATTGGATTGTGTAAATGAAAAAGCCCAAATGTCAACTCTAACATTTAATTGTAAACAGAAACTCATTCCCTGAAGGTATATTCTTCCACTTCCACACACCAACACAAGAGATCACAGAAATATAAGGAAATGAAAAAAATAAACCAGGCAGCCACACAGTTTGATGATCAAGTTATTCTTTACTTCTAAACACATCTTTAAATTCAAATTCCAAGTTGCTGCACTGTAATAGGAATATGCAATCATAAATTTAACTTATCTTGATATCACATTTGCATCCCTGGCACACTGAGCTGAGGCACAACATCTGGTTTTCAGTGAAGATCTCGGTTACCTGGATCCATTATAATGCAAAGCAGTCGAGAAATAAGGCTGAGGGTCATGTAATCCATTCTCCACTAAACTGTGAATTGCCTCATGATCGAACGTTGTCTGATAATGAATGAATTTGCTCATGATCCATCACAAGAACTCTTCAGAGTGTACGTGGAATTTTTCAAGTTTTCTTTCAGGATGAACATGCAGAAGTATTGCAGTTGCGGAACGGAGTTATTCAGGTCACCTTGGTAGTTAACCAAGGAAAATGATGAAACAAAATTGACAGAAATCAAGAGTATTGCAAATGTCATTTTTTAAGTAGGACTTATATCTTGGCATCCCTCTCATTATTCTGCTTGGACAAAGCAGCTGTTTTTCATTCTTGTTCTTAAAACGGGACAGTTGTGAAAAATGTACTTCTTCCCTTCTTGCTCTGTGATGTTACAATCCAGCAGTTAAATGTCATCTACCACCCATTTGGGTACTTCAATCCATTTGGACATGACCAACCAATTATTAAAAAATACAAAATATCACAGTCATAAGTAACCTTTGTCAATCTAACACCTAAAAAAGTAAAATGTTGCATCCACATAATTACAAAGCAGGTTTCTTCTGCATTGGTTGCTCCAAAAAATACCACTTTTTTTGGTAAGCTTCAGTGATAGACACTTCAAGTAGGAGGCACTGGCAGTCGTTTTACTATTTCCATAGCTATCTTTAGATAGGCTTTGGCCTGTAAAAACAGAAATATATATTTAACACCTTTCATCTACTATAAGAAAAGAATGTTTTACATCTCATTGGGTATCTGTTCTTTCATGTACCTTCAAAGAAAAACAAAAATGTGACAATAAATGGGTTCAATTTAGCCAGCTTTGTGTTCAGCAGAAGCAATGCATTCATACACAGAAGTACAAGCATTATTTAAAATATTGAGAGGGTGATTACAAAATTTAACTTTGGTATTATTCTGAGAATAGAACTTGACAATTTGTCTTATATGGCAAACAGAATCAATATTCTTCTGGAGAACTGCTTGGGAAGGAATGAGATTCTTTAGTCCCACAGGTGCTATTAATTATACACTTCCATCACCCCTCAAAGATCAGGATGCACTGAGCACAGGATTGAGATAGAGAATAGGAGAAAACAATGACATTCCAAACTCAACGTTTTTTTTGAGATAATGAATTAATTATGGTCTAGACTACACTACAAGGTTTCCTATACAGACATTAAAAATTGAAGTATATTCAAAAAGACATCTTTCCAAAAGATTAAAGTAAGTATTGGAAAAAAACAATTCCC
Organism: Corythornis vintsioides; assembly: GCA_025447755.1. NCBI lineage: Eukaryota > Metazoa > Chordata > Aves > Coraciiformes > Alcedinidae > Corythornis > Corythornis vintsioides. Next base: position 35,582 of record JAOEGS010012207.1, on the reverse strand, counting down.
CAACACTAGAATCCACACAGCAAAATTTCCCTCTCACCCCAGCCACCCTGTGATGGTATCTGACCAGCACCTGGTAAGATACCATCAGCTGGAAGGCAGAAGAGCACAGAACTATTGTCAGCAATCCAAATAAGCATACTGCTTTTAACACCTCTAAAAACATGACACAGCTAGGACCATGATCAGGCTAACATCAGCAAATCATACATTTTTATGCTGAGAGACTTGTTACAAAAACACTGCCTAAAGTCCAACACAGGACAAACCACAAAATGAAAACAGTTCCTATACCATGCTCTACAACGTGTAGTCAAAATGGAACATGCCTTTAAGAAGGGTCTCCAAGCTTGATACTAAGGTTTTCAACCGTGTATCTTTGTGTCTGTGTATATATCTTGCACACTGTTCCAGAGGCTGAATACTGCCATTGCTTAACATGTAAACCTGATCTATAATTTAAATTTGTCATGCTTCCATTTCCATCTGGAGCATCATGTTCTGTGTTTGTCTTGTACAACAGAAACTCCCCTCCTACTCGTTTGCATTGATTTTCTTAGATTGTAACCAAGCTACTTCCTCATCTTCTCAATTTAAGTCTTCATATGGAGCTCATATTGACAACCTTCTGTTTTACTAGAAGAAATCACCACAATATTCTCTCCTGCCTCCTACAGCACTCTTAGATGGCTCTATCCTTGGTTACACCCTGAATCCCTGATGAGACACTAAAACAGCAAACAACCTGAGTAATGCCCAACACCAGAGCTTGAGGGTAGGAAGAGAAGGGCTGCCTCTCACTTGGGCCACTATCCCCAGCTGTTACTGGTCTGAACCAGGTGGCAGCCTTTTGCAGGGCCAGGCACTCCTAACATCCCTCCTTTCTTCTAGGGTTTGCACCTACTTGTAGGGTTTTCTTTTCTGGCACTCCTAGTCCCACAGCCTCAGTACTCACATCAACCTGAAACTCAAGTAATATAATTTCCTGAGTTTGTAAGGAATGCAGACCCCAAGCTAGAACTGTTTTCTCCCATGTACATGATTTTGTGGCAAGAACTATAGAACTTAAGTCACAAGCATGCAATTTAAACTTCTCCTATAACTGCAGTGCAGTTGGGTAGCACAGTTGTGCCCATGTGAAACACCCACCACACTTAGCTGTTAATTCCCTGGGTGGTCTCACTACTCCCCAGCTAGCCCCCTGGCTGGCTGAAGTAATGGACCAACTTCAAATAAAGTGACTGATTGAAATCAAGCTGCCTTTGAAGTTTTTGACTAATTTTTTTTTTGACATCTTCAAGAGTCACACTGGCAGTTTCCACATTGCACAGAACAATTAATGTGTTTTAATGAGCCAATTAACATCCTGCATGGAAAATCTGACCCCTTCTAGAGACTATTCAGGCTGTTCCTGCTCCAGAGCTGACCAAATTGTACACGGAATTATAAATACACTTGTAAAATGCAGGTGCAGGTGCAGAAACAGTATCATAGGACAGTGGTTTTGCACATAGTTAAGACAGATGCTCTGTGCATAAATCAAGACAATCAGAAGCAGAGATCATGCATATGCTGCAGTAGTCATAGAGGACCATGGGCTGCCTGCACAGTTGAACTGGGATAAACAGCAGTTCAGGGAGTCTCACTCAATCCAACCTTCAATGCCATTGGCAAGGGTCCTTGGAATGCAGACTTCTGTAACCATCTAGACTGTAAACAGTTACCCAACAGTCTGATCCTGTACACTGACTCTTACTTGCCCTGTAGCTCACCTGTCACTTCTAACAGGAGGTTCCTGGTGCAACTCTGTAGCCAGCATGCCAGTGCCGCCTAGTCCTAGGGGTATCTGAAATCAGTCTTGCCTGATAAGCATCCTTTTTTTTTGTTTTCCTAGACCACTACTGTGTATGTTAACAGTCCAGTATCTCTTGCATTCCATTACAGAACTCCACCAATAACCTGTATTTGACAAAACCAACTGGTTTGAGTCTTAGTTTCCTATCTTTGAACAAATAATTCATCTCAGAGTTCCTGTCTACCAAAGTGTGTGAAAGCTCTAAATGGAATCTCAGTGACTGTCTTTATGTCTTTCCTTACATAAAAACAACCCTACATGTACTGAATGGTTTCTACTGCTCATGACCATTTAAATGTGGCCATCTGTAGACACAGAGCACAGCTCAGTTTAGCTGTTCACTCCAGCAGTACTAAGCAAAAGAAGATGGGTTTCAATCAACAATGGAGAGGGATTTTTTTAATTTCTTTTTTTTGGGTGGAAAGGCAGAGGAGAAAAAGTAAAGGACAAGTTCTTATTCATCCCATATAAGCATTTTCATTTTAATAGGACAAAAGTGAACTTTACAGATCAGTTCTTCCCTTTACAGTTTGAAAGCTCTAAATTAATGGTTTATAGAATATCTTTCTGAAAGCTTTTTTTTTTTTTTTTTGCAGATGGACAACTTTATATTAAACAGCAACATATCAGTTAGCAGAAAGCCCAACACCCCCCCTGCTTTGAGAGGATGAAGAAGTGCACAGGAAGACAAAATGCTCTAAAACCAGACCAGGCTTGCTGATTACAAATGCTGCCTAGATGGGGACTGAGAGCAACACCAGGGTGGGCTGAGGCAGTGGTGGAAGGTGATGTTGAGAGAGAGGTGGATAATGGCCATGTGAGAGACTGCTCACTGGTACAAACACTGCCAGAAAAGAGTGCAGCATACTTCAAATCACAAAACTCCTTAGGAATAAGAGGGCACTATAGATGATGAAGTGACTAATGACAGCACGTGTCTTGGAGCAGGAAAGAGAGAACTGGTAATGAAGTTCATCAGGAAAAAAGGACTGAAAATTCCCACTTGACTGAAATAATCAAACCATCCTGATTCATTACTCTATCATGAGATAACAGACATGGGCAGATTTAAACTGCAAATCTTTATTAGCTCATCTAATTAAGCCCTAAAACCTTACCTGAGTATGCATCACTGCTAAAATTACTGCAAACTGACCAAACAGGTCATCACTAACTAGGCCTGTTCTCAGGGCATGTTTGTCTGGGCCTGACATGCTGGTTTGTCTTTCACTGAAGAGCAAGCTCTTCAAACAGCTCACTACAGTGGCTTCCAGTGCCTGCTGCAATGGCCACACAAATACAGAACACAATTTCCCCATCAACAAAATCAAAACACGTATGAGCTGATATCACATTCATCTTCACATGTATCACTGCATACAAAAACTTGAGACCAGCATGTCAGAAAAAGCATACTGATCCCATCACTTGGTGGTGGGCTGCCCACACCATGAGTGTAAATCCTGATCCCAACATGGTTTATAAGTTCTTCTATTAAAAGATTCCAAGACTATTAAGGTGCTTTATCCAGCCCAGCCATGCAAGGGAGAATCTATACAAGCCTGGACTGACTGGAATACTGAATGTTGTGGATACCTGTAAAGAAGGATAAAGTATTCATATCTGCTCAACTGAGCTCTTAGGTGCTTATGCTTTATTCATTGCTAAAGGAAACTGAACCATGAGCAATGAGCAACTAATCCAACAGTGACTATCACAAGGACAAATAGTAGACTTAGCTACCATCTGCATGGAAATAATGATAAGTGGTAGCTTTTGTTCTTATTAGCATTCTCTTTGCTCAACCACAGTCTATTTTCCAGTCCAATCAGATTATTAAAGAACTTTAATTTTCATAGAAATTGCTTGCTACATTGACACAGCTCCAACCTTCAGTGCATGCCTGGAGCTGCCCTCTGATGTCTGTATTTTACTGTGGTCAACTCAGAAGGCACTAAAAGCGTGATGATAAACACAGCTTTAAATGAGCTTCCACTTCAGATAAAAGCTTCATGTCACCCAGAGAAAGTCCAGATTGATGCAAGAGGCCCAGAACCTTTCACACTCTTTTTCCCTCTGAGCAGTTCTACCATAAGACTCCCCTTTGCATACACTGGCAACTTCTGCCAGGCTGCAATGAAGTCTCAGCCCAGACAGAGGATAGTCAATCCATAAATTACAAGATGAAACAGAGGGGATGGGTAAGTAAACTAGCTGCTTCCTGAATCTAATGCCTCAAACATGGTCAAGTAGAACAGTGCAATTCAATGGACCAACAACCTTCAAACACACTAACCTACCACCCAGCATTGCCTTCTGCAGACTGAAGTGTCAATGAGTGTCTGGTGATACACCATACCATCTATACAGTGAATGAAGGATTCAAACCTACACACACCCAATGTTCCTGTGATGATTCAAAGGAAGCCTTGATCATAAAGCACATTATAAATCATATCATGCAGCCTCCTTTAGAGTTTGTTTGCTTTCAAAGGTATCTTGCCCTGGAAAGACCACTCTTTAAATGGAATTATGACAGCTAAGCAAAAGCAAACATCATTTGATACCACCACTTCAGTTTTTCTCCAACTATTTCTTGCAAGCTTTAAAACATTTTACATTTTTACTCTACTCACACATCACTCTTTCAGAGTTCTACAAAAAATAAGTCTTTCTGAATACAAATTCCACCTGTCTCTTTGGGTAATACCACAGTAAGGACTGCAACATTTCAAATTTATTAGAAAAGGGATTTTTAACCAGATTTACTTTCCTCTGTTATGTTACACTGCTGATGCCTTGTGCCTCTGCTTTCCACTTGACTGGGCTTTTTCTCTCCTGTTACAGATCTGTGTGAAATTTACTGGCCTCAAAATCCTTTACCTATATATGAATATATGAAATCCACAAGAGGGCTAAATACATTTAATGCTGTGGAATGTGAATTAGACAGTAACAGAACTTTCTGTTTTCCAGCCACAGGTCCTGGTTTCCTTGCTCCAGGACAAGTTTAGCTCTCCTCCTACTCAAGTAATGAATTTCCTGCACTGCACCTAAGTTTGTGCACACCTACAAAAGGCTGTGCCCTCTGAGGATCCAACACTCTAAGCTTTATGTGATTCACCAGGTTTGCTCTCTTTGACCAGCCCCTGCTTTCCCAAAAAACTCGATTTTTACAGAACAAGAGAGTGAACTCCAAGTATTTTTCTTTAATAGATTCTTCTATTTTTTTGTTCAAAGCAGTCATCCTCTGTATACTTTCTGCCATGAAGGCTCCTTTAACAGGGAACTCTCTTTAACAGGGGAGAAGTGGAAGAAGATAAATTCTCAACTTCATTCTTTCATTAATTCTCTGCTGTCTAGAATACATGATCATTGCTGAACCTTACAGATGTATAATCTCTCCTCCATAGTTCTGGGATTTTATCACCTCATTCCCAAGACAAGAAGATGAAAGACAACATCTACTGCATGCCTCAGCCTCCAGCATATCTCCTCCCTGAAATGTCTATCCCAAGAAGACTCCCTACATTTTAGAAGGTGAATGGTCACACTTGTACAGCTTGAGCTGCTTCTTTGATCTTGACACAAATGGGAGTTTGGTGCTCAATGGTCACAGGTTAACAGAGTCACTTGCCATCAAGTCTGCAATACACCCAGAACTTTCTAGCATGAAGTCCTCACAAGATAACCACCAACTGTCCCATATCAATCTGGGCTTTGTGCTTACACATGGAAGAGGTCATAGGAACCTCTACCTAACTTCAGGCATTTAACTATTTTGGTAAAAGAATGACTCCACTACAATTAGGCATGTTCTAGATCTCTTTCTGTGTTTCTATTTCTCTTATCCACAAATTTCAGAAGACCCTACTTCAAATGCCCATCTTGCTGCTGGTTCCTTCTCATGATCACAAGAACATCCCCCTACATCTGAGCATGGTCAATTCCACCTGGTTTCATTTGTTTGCCCTAACATTTTAGAAGCATTTCTCTTTTTCCTTTACTACCTTTTGCTGTCTAGAGACTCTCTTATATGTTAGGGTGAGTGAAAAAAAAATGAAGCCCTAGTCAGCCAATCCACCTCCAGTGCTTGATGGAGGAAAATACTCCCAAGGCTCCCAATTATCTCCAGAAGGGACGGCTAAGTCTACAATGTTGATTAAACTAAGACATTATTAGCTTCTTGTAGGGGATCTCAGATCACTCCCAATTGCTGCTGTGTGTCTGCTCTTTGTTAGACTAGCCCCTGCCATTTAAGTTAACATGCAAGCATAACAATACTCCATTTCCACAGCACATAAAAAATTTTGTCAACAAAGAGCAAAATCATTTTACCAGTTCTATTTATTTCTCAACAGGGACTGTCTGAAGCTACACCAGAAGAGAACTCCAGCTATTAAAACCTCACATCTTCTAGCTATACATTCAGCCCTTTGCATAAGTAGACAAGTCTTAAGTATTTTGTTCCTTCTTGGAACAATACATTTCTAGAGCTCACACATGACAAATCAGCAAGTAATTTTCTCTTCCAGAAGGGTTAATTTTAGTTGTTTGTAGTTTCCTTGCCAGTTGTGAAAAGGAAAGCTCCCTTTTCCACCAACAACATCTAAGCTTTAAAATAATGAATTCAGACAAGTTTGCTTACACATTTTAAAACTGTAGTATAGAGTGAGAGTTACACTTGTATATATCAGCAAGGCAATTTGAGCCCCGTGGCAGGTGTGTAACCAAAAGCAGCATCAGTGAATGTATTTTAGAAACACCCTCTATTCCAGTCTCAACAGAGCTTAAAAGGTGTGACAGCATGCTGGGCTGCTGTCAATCACCATTCTTATTCCCCACTGTTTGAATCTGCTAGGTATTATTGCAGTTCTATGATTCTGTATTTGACTTGTGTGTTCTAACAAACACAGCATAGAACACCTTATTAAAAAAAAAAAAAAAAACCACATCAATTTAAGGGACACGAGCAGAGATAATTTTGGCAGCTCTGAGCACTTTGTTCTCTATATGAGAAATGGTGATTGTTCATGCACAAATAGCCACCATTTTAGTTTAAGAAACAACATGATGGGTGTCATCTATTAAAGATGAAAATTTGATCTTATATGACCTCTCCCATGATCAGTTATGTGCCAAGAATTTTTCTTTTAAAATATAAGAAAACAAGAATAATTTTATCTGTCTTTCAAATGAGTATCAGACCAGGGATAAAGTAAAATTTTTTTTCATTCTGTAGAGATTAGTGACATCTTAAAACACATAATTCTCTGAGGAAAACAATTATCTTACAGGCACAATGGCAGAGAAGAATATTGAAAGTTTTCCCCAGAGTCAAATGTATTTGTCAATCTTTATTCTTCTTCATATTTAACTTGATTGCCAGAAACATTGTTATAACCCTTCCTTTCGTTACCAAGAACACAGTCCAAGGAGGAACAGATGGCAACACAACAGACTTTGTCTTTTTTAATTTTCAGAATGCTAACCTGCATGTCTGAATTTTGAGACTGATAGTCCTGGAGGCTACAGACTCTTGGTTGTTATAGATCTCAGATACTGAGCCATCTTAGTTTGCTCAATTGTTTTAACTTTGACCTAAGCCATTCATCTATCCAAACCTTTTCACTGCTGATCAAAATTCCCAGGTGGAAACTACCATATGGATTATAACCATACCTTTTCACAAGGATCCATACTCAAGATCACTACATTATTCCACAGAGGATCAACATGGGACTTGCCCAAAGCAGAAAAAATACTGCATTCCATTAGAAATCAACATGCCATAGTGCTGCTGCTGCTTTTACAAAATGTGTTACATTTTAAAAACTGTCACTGTTCCTCTGGAATCCTGAACAGTGTGTTAATAACACTGGATTAACAGTGATAATCCCCACTCCCCCATATTTTTTTGTTTTTAAATACTGGGAAGGATGTGTCTAGCAATTACAATTTTACAATAGATATCAATATGAGAATGTACCATAGATACACCACCTCATACCTAATTGATTCTAGAATCTATTATTAGCAATAATAATTTTTTTTTTTTAATATCTAGGCAGGAGTCAACAGTGAGGCTGCATCATGCCATATACTGTGCAAACAACACAGCAGACAACACCCTGCCCTACAGAGCCTGGCAGACAAACTCCAACAGAGAACAAAAATACTAGCCAGGAAAATCTTACTTTATCAGTGTTTATGACATTTTCTATGTGCAACTGCTTTTCTTCCTAGACTTGCATATTTGACTCCCATCACCTCCATAACTCATATTTTTCCTTTGATAAATCAATGTTATGGCAAATGGACTGAAAAATCCATTTCCTCTGTAAATTGCCCCACTTCCTGCTGAAAACAACCCAGGTACTGACAGCATGCAGGTTTTGTTCCAAACATCTTTGGATAGAGGACTTTTGACAGCTTCCAAGCTTAACTACCAAAGGCTCAACTGGCAGTTTTAGAGGACCTGTATTAGCTGCAAGGTCCCATCACTCCACACTCCTCCTCCTTTTCATAGAATCATTCAGGTTGGACAAGACCCTTGGGATCATTAAGTCCAACCATTAGCCCTTCTAATTTTTAGATTTCTTCTCCATGCCAACTTAGCATGCCAGAACTTTGGTCAAACCTTCACTATTCTGAATGATTCAGATTAATTAAACAAAATCAATCACACAGAAGCAGAACAGATGACCAGCATTCCAAACATGAAGGGTGCAAGTTACCTGATGAATTACCCTCTTTTACTTAATTTCCCTACTCTGATATGCACACTTCTTTTCCAACAGCAGTAATGAGAAGCATTCTCCATTCACTTCTGGAGGAGGGCTTTCTGTTGTTTTAAGTTCAGTTTAAGTTCACCAAACTTACAGCATCACTTTGAGGCTGGGAGATCACAACAGGCTGTCCCGAATCACACGTTTCCCGTATATTAATATGCAGTGGAATGTCTCCTGTATCAAAAATACCAAGATACATGTATGTGAAGACATAACATCTCTTAAATGTTTCATTAAAAGAGCCCTAAAGCAACTTGAAATAACATATCAGTTTGGTATATTCTTTGAATTAATCTCTAAATATTAGCATTTAAAATGAAAACCGGTTGCAGTAAGTTTCTGTATTTCCATAATGATTCATGCCAAACATAATCTGGATCTTTCATTCACAGAATAGGAAGGACTATATACTAATTTATTAGAAAGGGCAGTCTGGTTTTCTTTTTGGTTGGTTTGGGTTTTTTTTGGTTTGAATACACAGAAAAAACACAAGCTGAGATATGATTGTGATGCAAAAATAAAAACTTGCTTGTGTGCTAGGCAAATGCTCATCATGCAACTTACTGTTCAGCCTATCTCCTCACTGTATGTTCTTTTCAGTGCTGTTTTAAGATTTTAATCTCTGTTCAGGACTTCTTTGAATACTTAAATTTCAAATAATAGCCTTTGTTATTGTCCTTATTAGGCCTTGCATACAATTAAAAGGTAGACAACTACTCATTCTTCTTCCCAGTAGAAATCTTCCTTATTTTTTCATTTATAATGAGGGAGGAACTGTCACAGAGAAAAGGAATGCTCTAAAAGATAATAAATTGGCAGCCTTATTCCTTTCTGAAACATTATAACAACTGCCCTTCTAAAATATGGCAGCATCTTTATTTTCTATCTTATTCTTGCAAAGATGTGCTGGTACTAGAGGAGTGTTAACAGGACTTGTATGAGCAAAAGTGCAAGTTAGACAACAAAGCAAAGTGCAATCTGAAGTAAAAACAAAACAAAACGAAACCAAACTTAAAAATCTAAACCTTATAAATTAAGCAGTAGCATAAAGACAGCATAAGCATCTGCACAGATGTTTGGGTGATAAGGCTTTGAGGAAGATTAAGTTTCTGCACTATTTTTCACTACAGAATTTGATGGAACTAACAACTTGCCATTGTACATTTTTCTGATGCTAACAATTACTGGTGACAGGCAAGGGTAAGTGCTGAGAATAATCTGATTTTATTGTAGCAAAAAAAAGAAAAAAAGAAAAACATTGGGTTAAAACTTCCATTTGAGACAGATTAATGTAAAATCTGAAGCAGTAATTCTTATAATACCATATGGTATTATTATATAATGGACATCCCTGGAAGGAGGAGCATACTAATCAGATCAAGTACTGTAATTCTAAATTTAACCCTTGGAGCATTATTCTTAATCCTAGTCTGCTCTTTCACTGACAGTTTGAAGACAAACTTCAGTCTGTTTTTCTTCATATATTCCATCCATCCCCTGCTAATCCTGTAAATTTCATACCACTCCTCATTAATTACCATCACAATCAGTTCTGCCCTCTTAGGGAATACCAAAAACCACCTATGGGACCAATGGCATGACACATAATTTGTGCCCATGTATCTAAAGTGCATGCTTGATTCAACTGCTTGCAGAGGATTTGCATCTGTGCACAAAACCCAGGGCTGCAGAAGTCCCTTTTGGCTCTGACCAGAACTAAATATACGTTCAGAAAACTAAAAGATAACCCAAAAGTATGTCTTCAATTATGTGTTGCCTTGCTATCTCAAGCTTATGTCAGGCCCTGATGTTTCTGTACTGATCTTTCTAAGTGAGCTTTCTGGTTCTTTTTAATGAATTAGCTACAGAAAAAATCACTGGGATAATTATAGTAATACATGGAAACACATCATTAGCACATGCAATTATCCCATTTACCAACTTAATTACACTGTGTTATATTCTCAGTATTTTTTTTTATTGACAGCACAGGTTGAAATATGACTTTTAAAAATAGTAATGTATATTTTAAGGATCAATGTATATATTAGCTTAGAGGCATACCAGACTGTTTAATCACAGCCAATTTTTGTTTTCAATAAAAATAAATTTTCTTTGGAAACAACGTTTTGCAATTCAGCATGTTCTTTTAATCTCAAGACTTAAATACATTCATTACAGTCTGCTAGCTTCCACACAAAAGTCATGACATCTTCATATGGGTATTAAAAACAACTGCTTTAAGGGCCTGCATTTCAAATTACCATCTTATTTCAATATAGAAAAACTCATTTAATTTATATGAAATAAAGGAGAAAAATTTTATTGACGAAGCACATGATGGAACCCTGGAACAGGCTGCCCAGAGAGGTTCTGAAGTCTCCTTCTCTAGAGACTAACAACCTGCCTGGATGTGTTCCTGTGTGGTTTGCCCTGGCAGGGTGGTTGGATTTGATCTCCTGAGGTCCCTTCCAACCCCTATTCTATGATTCTGTATTAACAGAGAGTGTTTAGGGATGTTTTAAAAGACCAAACAGAATTTGTGGTTTGTTGTAAAAACTGGTGTATATCAATAACAATGACTTTCAGATAGTCAGCATATTGATATTAAAACCAACTCAACTTCTGGACTGTTTATAAATCAAAAGAGGTTTGAGATGCAATTCAAGTATTTTCATATCCAGTACAAGTCTCATTTACAAAATGATCCTGATAAGGTATAGGGCATACAACAATTGTGACATCCAACTACGTGAGTTATTAGCTCTATTACATCTGAATGCTCTCTAAATATAGAGTAATCTAGGATTATGGAGATCCAGACTTCAGTTAATGCTTCCCTAATGCACGTCATTAATTCTTTCTTCAAAAATAAAACCATTTCAGTATTCTTACCTAAAATATCCAATCCAAGGGTTTTTGCTAGATCTCTTACACCATCAGCTCCAAAAATGTGTGTCTCATGCTTACATTTGGGACATTGGAAAACACTCATATTTTGAACCAGTCCTAAAACCTGTTGAAGTTAAAGAAAGGAAATGTTCAAACCTAGGAATGCAGGCATCGATATTTCCATTACTCATCTCTGACAATAAAGAGATTATCAACAAAGAATCAACAAAGAGTATTAATTTATAATGGAAAGTAGTAGTAATACCAGACTCATTAACATCATTATCAACTCTTACTAGTCTCAGCTGCACTATCGTTTGTGCATTATTTCAAGTCATTCACATTATACCTCTCTCAAAGGTTAACAAATTTGTTTATAACAAAAAGTACCTCTTGTACAGGCCTATCTCTCCCAGAACTCTCCCTGACAGTATTTAACTTTTGAACTGTTTGAACTATTTGAAAATAGTGGAAGAATTTTCATGTTGTGTTTCACAGATTTGCAATTTGCAGTTTCAGGAAATAAAAAAATAAAAATACACCATTACAAAAAAATTACATAATCAGACATTCTTTTCAAGATATTTTTATAAGTTATCCTGTAGGGTAATGTCTTCAAAAAGAACCAGATTTGCTAATCTTCTGAAGAGCAGAAACATATTTTAAAGATCAAACAAAAGAAATAATTATGTGAAACTAAGAGGTAAAATACACAGCACAAAAATCTAATACACATGTATTAGGCACTTTTCTGTTGATGCCAGGTGTTCAACAGCATCCTTGAAAAATATGTCAAATGAAAATTTGCCAAATCATGCACACAAAGATCTTCTTTCACAACGTAGAATAATGCTAAGAATAGCATTGATCTCATTCACCTAGTAAACAAAACTGTTCATTGAGGCAGAGCACAATTTCTGAAAAGTGCTGAAAACAGCATTCAACATTACAGAGCAAAGGCTTTTATCCATGGGGTAGGGCTCCAAAAGGTAGGGGGGTTCTAAGAAAGCAAGTTAATATTGAAGAATCACTTCCTCCAAGCTCAAGATTGGTACACCCCTATGAGTAGGAAATCAAACAAAGGAAGGAGGAGACCTGCATAGAGCTCCTGCAAGGAGCTTCTGGAAAAAACCCAAATGGAAGAAGGAAGTTTACAGAAGGTGGAAAACCAGTCTCACCACTTGGGATGAACAGGTGGATGTGGTCAAAGTATGCAGGGTCACAACAAGGATGGCTAAGGCCCACCTGGCTGTAGACGTAGCAATGGATGTCAAGGGCAACAAGAAGGGCTTCTTCCTGTACATCAGTAGCCAAATGAAGACTACTGTGGGCCTGCTGCTGAATGAGGTGGGTGCCCTGGTGATGTAGGATACAGAGAAGGCAGAGTTAATGAGTGTCATCTTCACTTGAATCTTTACAGCTTTCAGGAATCCCAGATCCTGGGGGTAAGAGAGAAAGTGTGGAGAAAGGAAGACTTTCCCTTGGTCAAGGATGATCAGCTTAGAGATCAGTTTGGCAACCTGCACACCCACAAATCCATGGGCCCCAGTGGGATGCACCCAAAAGTGCTGAGGGAGCTGGTAGATGCACCTGCTAGACCACTCTCCACCATCTTCAAAAGGTCATGGAGAACAGGACTGGTGTCTAAAGACTGGAGGAAAGCCAAGATCACTCCAATCTTCAAAAAGGGCTAGAGTGAGGACTCCAGAAACTACAGGACAGTCAGTCTCACCTCCATACCTGGAAAGGAGATGAAACAGCTCACTCATTCTGGAGGTCATCTCTAAGCATGTGAAGGAAAAGGTTATCAGGAGTGGTGAACACAGATTCACCAAGAGGAAATTATGCTTGAAATTATAGCCTGCCATGATGTCATGACTGGCTGAGTACATGAGGGAAGAATGGTCTGCGTTGTCTACCTCGACTTCAGCAATGCCTTTGACACTGTTTCCCATAACATCCTCACAGGAAAGCTTAGGACGCTTGAGTTAGAAGAGTGGATAGAAAGTGAGACCTGGCAGAATGACAAGGGCTACAAGGATGATGAGGGTACTGGAACATCTCTCTTACAAGCAAAGGCTGTGGGTCTGTCTGGCCTGGAGAAGAGAAGATTGAGGGGATTTTATCAATATCTAAAGGACAGATGTCAAAAGGATGTCAAGGGGCAATGGGCACAAACTGGAACACAGGAAGTTCCATTTGAACTTGAGGAAAAACTTCTCTGAATGTGCCAGAGCATTGGAACAGGCTGCACAAAGGTTGTGTGCTCTCCTTCTCTGGAGGTTGTCAAAACCTCTAAACATGATCCTGTGCAACCTGCTGTAGGTGAACCTGTTTTAGCAGGGGGGTTGGACTCAATGATCTTCAAGAGGTCCCTTCCAATCCCTACCATTCTGTGTTCTGCTAAGCAACAGAAGATCTGCATTAAGAGGTTCAAAGATACAAATTTTCAAAGATCTGTATCTAAGCTAGGTATGTCACACACTGCAGCCAAGTTTTAAAAACATTAATATTTTAAAGTAGAAAAGGCTGTTATTTGCTTTGTAGCATTTTGCATTTTAAATTTCCCTGAGCCTTCTAGTTTTGTGCTTGAGCAAGCTGGCCTAGTTATTAGAGGAGCAACATATTCACTATGCTAACGAAGCATATCTAAAAGGATAGATCAGTGTTCAACACAACCAACAAATATTATGCTATTTAATTAAGGGTGAATGTACAACTTTTGAGAGCAAAACTGAAAATAAAAAAAACCCCATGTTATTTACAATATCTTAAAAATTTCCTTAGATCTAAACTAAGGTGATCAAAAGTTCGTCACCTCTTTTTTTCTATAGCACCAGAATGTTTCATACTTTACTTCTGTAAAGCTTTCAGAAGCTTTTAAGTAGGATACAGTGAAGCCATTTGCTGCAGCACAGGAAAAGGAAAAAAAAACATGTACAAGGGAGATTGCAGTTCATTAAATACAAGCAGGCATTCTCAAGATTCAGAGCCCAGCCACCTATAGACTCTCTGCTTCTTTGAAAAGTATTCTTTGCAAGCACTTTTTTGAAGATTAGATTTTTTAAGATCAGTCAATTATGTAATTAGGATATGCATCTTTAGCACAGTCCCATAGATCCCACCTCTTTCATGTAAACCTCAGGTTTGAGGTTGTCCATCAAAACTTAGGTAACTAAACTTTGTTTGGATCACCAAGTTTAGTTGACACAAATATCACACATAAAATGAAGCAGCACCAAGAAAAAAGGTAAGACCAGATGCCTGCTTCATGTGCATTCAAACTCAGCATCTGGCAAAACAGCTTCACAGTGACTTTTAATATTATTTACAAATATCTGATATTGCAATGAATCAAAACATATTATAGTTATTAGTTTAACTAATTATCTACCAATAATTAAACAAAAAGTAGCCAAGCCTATAGTAGAATGCAAGATGTTCTTAGAGGCCATTCTCTTCAAAGAGCATAGAACAATATAGACTTAGAAAGTAATCTTGGCATTTAATTCTCTTTAAATCAAAAGGAAAATTCAGTAAAGTACTAACCTGAACACAATTTTATTTGGAGAAAATAGTTTTGCATAATGTTAGCAAACTCAAAAAAAACAACCAAACAAACACATTTGATATGTTATTCTCCCATTATATATATTTGGGTTTTTTTTTTAAAGTAGCAAATGGTATCACACTTTCATTTTGGTGTGAATATTTTAAAGGAATAGTTCATGAAAATGAATTTATAAATGCATTTCTTTTGTAAGCTATTCTGTAAATTAAACAAAAAGATAAAAGTCACTTCAAGGTTTCTGTTGAATTTTTCAAATTGACAAAGCATTAGCTATAGAAGAAATGGAGAGAAATTTCCTTTCTTGATAAATAGAAGTAATTCTCATGCAGGTAAGTGAAAAAATATCTTTTTAAAGGTATAGTAAATGGCTTTTTTTCTTTACTGTTTATGATAAGAAAGCATTTCACTTTATATTTTCTCATCAACTGCACATTTCAAATGAAAAATGAATCTCTTCATGAACACACTCTGGAGTAAAACATTCAGTTACTTAGCAACTTGTAGCACACAGAGAAAATACCGAGTCAAAGATGTCACACTGTTTAATATTTCTCTGAATCCATATGAATATTGTGGACATTTTAAAATTCTGCATTTCCTAAACAAGCAAGCTACCACAGAAGCTATAAAACTCAAGAAAAACCAAGTGATATTGACAGGTTTCTTTCTGCTTGTCGTGACAGAGCTCTTCAAACGAGAAGTACAATTATGTATGTGCACATCTCCCAAAATCTTAGATTTCCTTCTTAAAATGTACAAATATACAATTTATGCACTTCAAAAAATTTTAGATTTTATGCTCCAACACAGAGAGCACTCAAGAGGACACAATATTAGGATAAAGCAAGACACTGTAATTGGGAAGCACACATTACTTTGTAAGATACCCTGTTTAGCAGTCAGATCCATTCCAGGTGATTAAGCAAACTGATTTACAAGAAATTAAGTATTATTGTGCCCTTGGCCTTAGAAAATTATTTCTGTTGAAGCAAGCTCCTGAGACAGATTAAGATGGATTCTATTTGGTTGTGGGAATTTATGAAATTCAGATGATTCCTGAATGGTCTGTTCTCTCATTATAGCATATGGATTTATTTGGGGTTTTTTTTACATTTTGGAAAAACAATTTACTAGTATTTTTAATGTAAAGGCTTACAGGTACATGGACTTTTCTAAACATTTCAGCTGCCTTTTGTGCATCCAATAAAGCCACGTCTTGCGGAGTGGAGATGATAACAGCTCCTGGGAAAAGAAAGCATGAAATACCATTAAAATCTGTATTATTAATTATACTGTTAAATATTGTGATTATTCACTAGATACTATTAAATTCAAAGTAATCACATACTTATACGTTGAGTTTGTTTGTTTTCTCAGGGAGAAAATTACGCTATTTTTTTTAATTATAAAATGACCAAAATCACTGAGACATGATATGGAGTGACATACATTATTTAGACATATTCATCATAAGTTTTTTTGATGCAAAATCTATTTCTAAGTTCTAAATGAGAAAAATCAATCTAGCTGTCATGTGACCATGGATAGAAGATAAGACCATCCCCATGCTGACAAGTTCCAATAGTGGTACTCTGGGAATATCTCCACAGTAGCTGCCCTGTGCCATAATTACCTTTGAAAGGCTTTGATTTAACAATAAGCCTTGTGCTAAAATCAAGAGGCAGCTGCCTGTAATCAGACTACTGCTTTCTGAACTTGCTACACTTTCTGATGCAAGTGCTGACAGGCACAGTCGCGAAGCTTGTAACACTAGATGCAAGAGCATTGCCTTTCTAGGAATGACAACACAAAGAGGCCAACTCATGCAAACTCACACTAGGTTCCAAAAAAGTATAATGCTCACAGTTCAGACTCCACGTTACCTGATAATTAGGACTCCCCAAGAGTTAAGCATATAAACCAGCTACAGCTCCTGGTCACGTGTCAGAATCTGAAGTAAGCCCACAGTTTACTATCCTATACCATCCTGTATTGCTTCTTGATTAATCTAGCCTGCAAAACCAATACAGATATTATAATATTCCACATCACAAAGAGCATACTTTGGCATATGTCCAGGGTTTTAAAATATTATTTCTTCAAAACTTGCATCAGGAATGTGCTTGTGCTTGTCCTGATTTCAGTAAAAAAGCAGTGTGTAAGTGGAGGACAATACTGCTGACTTGATTAACTCTGGTTTCAGAGTGACCATTCAGCCTTCAAACTGTCTGTTAGGAAAACATCTCTGCAAAGGCACATTAAGTCAGCCACGCACAAGAAACGTATGCCAAACTTCACACTAGAGCAATTGCAACAATTTTAGATGCGTGGGACAGAGTTCCTAACCCTTGGCATACATGGCCAAGGAAGAGGCGGGTACTTTCCCAGAAGCACTGGTGTTGTTGGCACGGGACAAAGCCCCGGGAGCCTGGGCGTCCCAAGAGCACTCCTGGCCCTGGCAGGGCGGGGACAGGGAACCCCGCTCCTCACGCCGGCTGCGGGGCGGCCTCCTGCTGCCTGCCCGCCTCCTGCTGCCTGCCCGCCTCCTGCTGCCTGCCCCAGCACCACCTGAGAGCGGCTCCGAATGGCTTCAACCAGCGTCCTTCGCCTTGCTTTCGTGAAAGAAAAATTACCATCTGGCACCACGCCCCTGAAAAGCTACCAATCTCTGCCTTACGTAATATTAGAGACAAGTCCAAAAACCAACCAGTGTATGTAATGTACCAAGCAAAATTTCCCTATTGTTCCCTAAAACTTTGGCATCCAAATAATTTGCTGCTTCTCCCAGGTCAACCTTTTTCCAATGGCATCACAAAGGATAACTCTGAAGCCTTTCAGATACATCCAAGTTACCTTAGCTCCCTGTTTTGCTGTGTGTAGGCTTACACATGACAGCTGACATGGAAACTTAGGGCTAATTCCACAAAATTAATGCACCTTTCCCTAAAATCACAGTCCACAAATAATTAGGACTTGGTGTCTTTGAGTTTTCTGCATATTTATAAAAGATCTTTCCATACTTGGACAAAATGCTTATTACTGCTTGCTTTCAAATAAAAGTGGAATTGTGTGTCATGTGTATACACTCATGTTCTCACTTATGTTCATAATCTTCTCTGAAGATGCTGCCTCAGCATTCCTTGGATCTTCAGGCAGAAGCTAACATGCAGTCAACAAAACTGAAGCATTATTATTTTTTTTAAGAATCCAGTGATTGGAATGGCATGAAGGATGGAGACTATGCACAAAGAAAACACCCACTGGAAATACAAGCAGCTTATTTGAGAGATATTTTTAACTACCAAATTCTCATCCAAAGGGAAAAAGTTAAAATGCCAAAAAGACCCAATGACACATTGCAGAGTTTAGGCTGACTCAAACAACTACCTGTACAAAAAACTCTGGCACCTGAAATACCAGAGTTAAAAATATGATCATGGACACCTTTCATGGCTTCTTCCACAGAATGAAAGTCCCTCCTACTTTCCTTTTCACTCCGACCTGGATTACAGACAAAATGTATTCAAAACCAGCTTGTACTGACTTATACCAACACCCTCAAAATAAGTACCTCTTCCCTCTCTTTGGTACAACTGCTGGTCCAGCAAACCCAACTTGAAGTTCAAGAATTCAAATTATTAGCAGCAGTATTTCCTTCACTAGCAACCAAATATGGCAAATTAGACTTTTCATGGTCCTCCCCTCTACGAATAAGTTTGCATATGTTTAATTGAGAAAGCAATTCAAATGATGAGCAAGAACAATAGCCCATACTTTCTTTGCTGTCTCGGCTCTGCGTGGTTAACAGGAATATCAAACAGTAAAGAGTTACTTTGATCAATACAGAAATATGGCTGAATTCATGCACACAGCACATCTCTTGAAGCAATATATGTAATGTTTACACAAGCCTCTGTATGAGGCAAACTAAGGCTGACAAACTGAACAGAGAAATTGCAGAAACTATAATGTTATCACATGGAATATTAAAACCTACTACAAAGTCTATGTTTACAGAAGAATAATTTATGTGCCTTGAGCATACCAAGAATACTTAAGTTGAGCACATAAAGGTTTAGCTTGCATATCTACTTATTCGTGCATTCCTTTTTTTTTTTTTCTACCTTCACTGTATTTCAGTTGACAAAAAGCATGGATGACAAAAAAATACTGATGCATGTTGCATTAGTGAAACCTATGCTAACTACATTTTCAGTCCTTAGCATGCATTACATAGAGACACAGAACTAAGAGTAACCTGTAACACTTGGTTAAAGCTGTTCTTTAAAAAGCTGTTTGACTCACTTTTTTTAATCCAGGTCCTTAATTCTCAGTAAAAGAAAGGTGTTTCTATCTACACAGCATGTTGGTACTAACTCTTCTGGTGGATTGATTACAAGTGCTCAAACAGCCTATAATTCCTGTGTAAAGAAAACATCAACTATATTCACTACATCATTCAGGTTTGCATTAGCAGCTCTGGATTACAAGACGTAAACTGGAATATTGCTAAGCCTTAGCTAAAGTCAATTTCTGTCCAAGCACAAAAGGTCTAAAATGCAGCTGACAAGCAGCCAATTAGAAGGTCTACCTTGAGATGAAAAGGACCCCTCTAACATATTATTTTTTTCTCCTCCAGTGTATTCAAAGACACTTCAGAACCAGGCTACATGCACCTCACATAGGCAAATAATTAAGGAGCCTTCCACACACAAGTACTAGACTGTTTTATATCACCCTGATTCTTATCATAATGTCACCTCCAAACCTGTGAAGTGTAACTTAAGAGTTCTAGAGGACAAAGACACAGAAAAATATGCTTCATTTTTCTAATAATTTTATCTACTGATTGACAGGCACTGGATGGCCTTGGAAGGAACCACATTCAGGCTTCAAGTCAGCTATGGATGGCCTCACTCGACCACACCACTCATGCTCGTTATGTAGCTTTTGCTGCCTCTTGCAACTACGTCAATTTCAATTTGTAGCCAAGGCTTTCAAGTTATGAATAGATAGCTAATCTAAATTTTCTCTACTGAGGACCTCTGAAGAATCCATCTCACCTTCCATTAAATTTCTTGTCACTTCACAGAAAAAAATTGTACGCAATTATGGATACAGTTTGCACTTGAAGATGCAGAAGACAATCTTGCAATTGGAAAGGTTTGTGTCTTTGCTAAAATTTTCAGCTGCTGCTGAGTACAGATACATTAACATTAAAAATTTGTCCATCTCCTTGCATAAACATAAAGAATTTCCTTTACCTTTTGCATGTGACATCTCATTTTACAGCTAGCAATTTAACAGAATCTCTAGCGTGCATTTCCAACAGCCAACACAGAATGAATCACAGAATCACAGATATTAGGGGTTGGAAGGGAAGATCATCTAGTCCAACCCCCTGCCAGACACGTCCTCTTCTGCCCACAAACTAGCACAGAATTAGAGACTGGGACACTAGCACCTTGCCCATGTGAAGAGGACATAAATCCTAGAGCAAGAGTCTTTCTCCTGGCAAGACAAACTGTCAGTGAAAACACTGAGCAGGGGAATATCACAAGCTGGATAAAGCTGTCATCCTCAAGTTAAACTGTGCTCATCTAACCGCTCAGTAAGTATTAGAACATGCATTTCATGCTAGATCACACGGAGAAAGATGTGGAAAGACAAGTCTTGAGGTTTTAAAATGTTTGGGTTTAGTTCTGCCAAATTCAATGCACACGTCACCCTAATGCAATTTACAGTGCAATGTTTATTTATCAACGTGAAAACATAAATAAATTAAAATAAATTAAGAAGCTACTCCCTCACAAACACTCTGCTGCTTTCCACTTTTTCTTAGCCATCAGAATTAGCATTTCTGTGCTCTGCTCCATTCCACCTCCTGCTTTCAAAGGTATTTGCCAATCCTCTCCAGATTATAATGAACAATGTACTAGGCAAGAGCAAAGTCCAAATAGTCTCTTTTGACTTGTGAATAATTTCTTGGGGTTTTTTTTTCTTTTTCTTTTTTTTTTTTTTTTAGTAAGAGTTCCTAATCCAAAGAGGAGAACTGGTTAAAAGAGTGATTCTACTATAGGAAAAAGACAACACCAATACTACTATAAACACCTCCAAAAACCATTCTCGTTTTTTACTTTTTTCACCCCAGAGGTGGGGGTGTAAGGGGCAGATTAAAGTATAGCAATAGGAGAGAATGCAGTACCATTATTCACTTGGATTTCTCTCATCTTTTGAAACTGGCTGCAAAACAGTATGCTCCTTTATTCTTCCTATTCAGGATAAATGGTCTAAAAAACAAGTCAATTGCAGCTAATTTAGTATTTACACATAGCCATATACATACACACACACTTAGCCACTGGTGCCAGACCTCGGAGAACCTCAGTTTTCAAAGCCTTTGTAATTCACAGCTTTTTTTTTTTTCCCCAAATACCTTGAAATTACTTTTGCAGGAATGATAAGAAGTTCCACTGAATATAATATTATTTCAACTTGGACAGGCAATGTGTGTTAAATCAATCTCCATGAGCCAGGAGTTAATTTAAATGTATATTTAAAGAGTACAAGGCATTAATATGTGGACTCATACTGTCTTTTGGCCTCTACTTTTCTAAGTTTACAGTCTACTAAGTCTGACACTTCATGATGAAGTACTAGGAGTGTCCAAAGCTAAGATAACCCTGATGATTTGTTAACTATATTTTTTTTCTGACAACAAAAACAAATTATTTCATTGTACAAAAGATATTTGGATGAATACAAAAACTACTGTTAAATCCCCACTGGTGTTGTTTGTTTTTCAGCCTGTGCTAAATCTATGTGTCTTGCCTTTCCTGCAGTTACTTAAAATATCAAAATACGGGATAAAAGAAAGCATAAATATATAAATAAAAATATGATATTAAAAATATTTGCCATTCAAAAATAGGTTAAGTAACATTTACTATTACCCAGATGGCCTCCATAAAATATCTTCAAAAATGTAATGTAGAAACTAATGATTTACTTCCTCCATAAAAGAAGCAAGCAAGCTCAGAAGTGGAGAAAAACATTATGTATTGTTACACTAAAAGGAAAGAAGATCAAATGTCTTGCAACTGTGATTTGTATCAAAGTAACAATTAAACAAGGGGCAAACAGACTCTTACACAAAGAACTATGACAGAATACAGATATGCCTCTAATCTTAAACTGTATGCTACACACAACTTGTATGGTAGCATGGGGGTTTTTTTGATAATTGAGAACACAGGAGAACAGCACCAAACCTCCTCGCTTTGAAGTTTCAGTTAATTTAAGCAGACACCTTTACTTTACAAATTACAATGCCTTTTCACACAAATTCATTCAGAGTTCTATAAAACATCATCAGTATTTTCTTTCTAAAAATCTGATTTGAAATTCCCTCTAACTGAACAGAAGTGATAAAAATGTGAGGCCATTTCAGAATTCAAATTAAAATGCTATCTCCAGTTAGGAAGCCATAAAAGCCCATGCTTGTAGAAATAAAACATTAAAAAACTGTGAGAGGCTATGGTGAAGAACTTAAATACATGGGCAAGAATTTATCCCCCTTTATGGTTTAACAAGAAAATCAGCATTGCTTCTTGTTCTTTTTAACCTGTTTTCTTTTTTTAAATCAGTCTCCTTTGACTTTCCTCAAACCTGACTCAACAGGTATGAGAACCACAGGTTTCTGAAAATCATATGGAAAACTAATGAAAATAATGAATAAAAATAATTTATCCTTGATTCTTTGCTTTGTTACACCTACATATGAATGAGGACATTGCTGTTCTTAGCAAGAAAATCCCACTTTTTTTAACTTGTTTTGGTTTTGTTAGCCAACACAATGACTTACACTTCTGAAGACTGCCAAATTTTGTGGGAAAAGGTGTCCTGGTTTGAGTGAGAACCGAACAAATTCTGTTTGGTGATTTTGCTTTTCAGCTCAGAAAGAAAGATAAAGCCACACCACTTTAATTTTGTCATTTTACAGCCCTTAGCTACAACAAGACTTAAAGTTAAATTCTACCTCACCAAAATCTTCTGTAGCACTGTCATGCTTCACCTCACTGCTTAAAACCCTGTAGCAAAGGCCCTTCTTACTTTGCTACTCACACATGCAACCTACTCAGCACTATTTAAGAAAATGGGCATGAATCTTAGTTTGTTTTTCATCACATGTTCCAGGCCAGATAAGCTAAGGCACTAGAAGTGTCCTGTTCTACTTCTTATGGGAAATATTCATTAAAATCTTTATCACAACTCTTGTTGATTTGCTCCCTTCCATCACTCAACACAACCACAAACAGGAGAAAGAACCTCCTGTGGGTATAACCATTTTGGGGCAGTAGTGTTACAGCTGAGTTAGCATGTGCCTTAACAGTAGAGTTTTCTATGTCAAAAGCATTAAGGTTTTTTTTAACTTGACATGATGCAAGGTCCTCAGATACCAATCAGCACACCACCTACGTACTAAATTAACTGTCAAAAAATTGGGCTATTTTGAATACATGAATAACTGGTTATCACATATGATTGCAGCTGAGGCACAACTGTGTTTAGGAAATGACACAAAGTGCTGCCTGATTATTAAAGGGCTCTTTTCATTCTTACAGACTTCACTGTGCTCTAACAGTGGTAGTGAAACCAGGATAATGTATATCCCAAAATCCTTTAGTTGTAGTGTCTTTATATACAGGTATGTCTATAAAAACTATTGTCTTTCTACCTACACCTGTAGCTATATTTTATCCTATCCCATTAATTTTTAGGAATACAGATTTTTTTACTCACTGACCCTATTAGGCAGCCTGGTAGAATTGCTTTGTCTTTTTTCCCAGTAAGTTGCTAACACTGGTTATGTTGGCTATTGACAACTGCTTCTGTTAAAGTACAGCAGCCAGGTAAGAAGTACAGTCTATCAGACCTGGTGAGATACTCAGAATCTTTCTAGAAGCAGTGTTTGTAACTCCTGCTGAAACAAATGTGATTAGGGGGCAGCCTGTACATCTTGAAATTGATTTGTTGAAGCTTAAATCCCCTACAAAAAGTCAAAAAGGTATTAATGGATTACAGTGCTGAATATTTTATTTGATTAAATGTTGTGTTTGTTAAAGCACTGACAACTTACATTAGCTTTGCTATGCAGTAGGTAGAAAGAAAATATTTTCTACCAGTAATCTTACCAGTTTTCAGCATGACTGTCTTTCTTTCAAAAGGACTGCTATACTTGACTTAAAAATCTTTTTGTCTTTCTTTCTTTAAAGCCAAGTTTCCATCATCATGCTAACATGTTGAAATTCACTCATAGTGGTTTTTATCACGACTGACAGAGCAGTTTACTTGTGTGTTATAAAGATAATTAGAAGAATTTCTGACCAACATTTTAAAATAAGATTTCTCTAAAGCTAGCAGACTTTTATAAACTTCAAGTCTCTGAAACAATCAAACAATACACATACCTGCAATTGGAATATTCTGTGACACAGACAGCTGTACATCTCCAGTCCCAGGTGGCATGTCAATTACTAAATAGTCCAGTTGACCCCAGTCAACCTAGAAGACAATAATAAAAATCTATGTCAGAAGTTTGAAGTGTCTTTGAGGCACTTAATGTTTTACTGCAGCCTTTGTTTCTTATAATGTAAAATAAGTTACCAAGGGCACCTCAAAAGGATAGTGAAATGCACTTTTAGTCACACTTCTGGTAGAGGATAAAACCATTATTTTTTTAAGAGATGCAATTTTTACTGATCACTCAAAACTATGAGTGCAACTTTGAGTAACTTTATGAGCATAATCCTCACTGAATTCTTTCCCCCCAGAAAAGTAGAAACAACTTAAAGACTTTTACTTTAGTTTAAAACAATTCTGCTTTCTTCTTATCACTTCTTCAGAACTATATTAAAAAAATTAAATCTATCAGTACTGATTTTTTTTTCTCAAAGAAAGAGCTGCTGGGAGAAAAAAAAACAAACATTAAAAAAAACCCCAATCTAACAGATTTGTTATATGAAAGTCACCAGGTATAATTATACAAATTTCCAATGTACTTAAGACATCACATAACATAAAAAGTTTACTGGTTGCTAGGCATCAAATGAGAGTGATCATTAAAGAGATCAGCCTCAAATACAGGGAAGCTGCAATTAAGTTCTTTAGGACAGATTTCCAAAAGAGTTAGGTAACTCTAGAGTACTGGAATAAATGTGCTCTTCATGACAGCAGAAATGGTCCTAGGCCTACTCTACATAATGTAAAGCCAAGCTTTTAAACCTTTTCCAACAGTTTAACTTAGCTCAGGAATATCTCGATTCAATTGTGATGTGATGGAGGTTAGTACCAGTGCACTCTTACCAGTCAGCAATAATGTATAAAGTTTTTTGTCTCTGAAATATAGAAGCTTTAGAAATCATAACCCATTAAAAATAAAAGCCCACAAATGTCTCCCCCCTCACCTTCTTTCCAAAGACACAATGCAATTATATGGTATTTCTGATTTATAAAAGATACACAGAATACAACAGTATGAGCTGCTTTAAGACAGGACATGTCAAACAAGAGCAGTATCTTGCCTTCTCTTGTATTCTACACATTCCCCCGTGTCATTTTCACAGCAAAAACAACTGACATGTTGCCAGTCCCCCCAGTTATTGTTCTGGAGTGTTAGACCCTGTCAGAGGAAAACTCATTTTCATATTCATTCAGTTCTGGGCAGCACAGGCAATGTGAAATTCACACCACTAACTCTGTGTAGCATTCCAGTGAGCAATGGAATTTTTCAAGGCAGACTGCTGAAGACGGAAGATTTCAGAGCACTTATGGGAGAAGGTAGATGAGGAAAGTTAGGTGCAAATTCTGACTTTAGATTTCTAAATTAGGGTCTCTCAAGCACACCTCACTTTCCTTATTTTCTATACAAAGGTTGCAGGAGCACTAAAAGGTGCCTAAGACAGTCTAGCTAAACAGGAAATGCTATTTATCTTAACCATAGCAAACACTGCATTTTACTTTTGCACATTTAATATGGATCTATTAGTGACAATACCTGTATTATTCTGTCTACAAAACTGACAGAACCTAAGAGATTTCTAAATTAGCATTCATAATCAAGCTGAGATGATATAGCCCCAAAGAAAAATTACGTAAAATTATTCACCATTATAAAGCTGACAAATCTGTTATACAGATATTTAAAAGTAGCAGTTTACAACATAAGTAAAGTCAATTTCCTTGAAGATTTGCAATTGAACACACTTAACTATAAATAGTGCACTATAAATAGTGCACTTCAAATTATGCACTTAAGTATAAATAGGTGGTGACTCTAAACATGCAAACCCAAATATTTCATTATAATCACAAGCATTTTGAAATGCTATGGGATAGAGGGGTTTACTTTCTAAAAAGGATTAACTCAAAATACCTGTTCTCCCACATCTCCATAAAGGCTGCTCCTGGCATCCTTTGCAAGGTCAAATATACAAATCCAGTAATCATATTTCGCTTCCTTAAATGCTTCTGCTATGAATCAACTGGTTTTCAGTCTCTGCCTTGCAGCAGGATGCAGTGAGTGACATACTGGATTGCAGCAGGATGCAGTGAAAAGACCTATTGCACTACTACATGAAACACTGAGAAGACCTTAAATGCCAATGTTCAAGTCCTTTCCTAAGAATTCAGTTTTGTGGGGAAACACAAAGCAGTTGCTGCTCTTCTAAGCAGAGGGAGCTGCCTTGGTAAAAGCATCCTCATGTACCTTTAAAGTAAAACAACACTTACCAATAGCTTACTGCTTCAAAAATAAACAAAACAATTGTTGCTCAAAAAGTTAGTTTCAAATTTTTTCTTTAATAAAAGAAGAACAGATGCAGAAATAAGAGGGCACCAGAATTTTCTACCTCAATCTTCCTTAGTAAGTAACGCCACAATAACAAAAAGAATTTCCAACGTGGACTTTCTGGATTGTCTTATCAGCAATTATTTTTATTCAAGTTATAAACTTTTGAAAACAGAAGTTAATAATGGAATCTTAACCACATGGTGACTCTCATGGTAAATCTCATTGCTAGCCAACAGGAAGAATACTGTTAACATCCAGTGCAATTACATTACAATGCTTTATGTCATTGAAATCATCTTATTCCATGGGGTTGTTTTATCACACCATAAATTTAAAGAAAAGTAATGAGCTTCTTTATCAAATGCCTCATGCCACAGTATAATACTCAGAAAGGTGACCACAGAAAAATGGAGAAGCCACACCATCCCAGCAGCAGTGGAGAGGATGTGCCCTGCTGAGCAAAGTACTAGGAAGACAGGTTTTTGTCACCAGTTCAGAAAAGGCAACAGTGAAGATGTATATACAACATTTGTGCACCTAGACGTGAGATCTTCCCTTCACACACATCTCTGAGTTATGCCACAGCTGTGACACTAAACTGGTGGAAGTCAGATGGCAAACTAGGCTGGAAAAACATTCCTCATTAAAACTTAAATTTTTGTTTTGGTTGGTTGGTTTGATGTTTTTTGTTTGATTGGTAGCTGTTTTTTTGGGTAGGTTTTTGTTTTATTTTGGATTTAGGCAAAGAATTATCCTCACAGTTATATCCTCTGTTTTTTTACTTGTAATTCTGGGTGAGAATGTGAGATTGGAGAGCTGCACCACAATCACAGAGCTACAGTTGAAGTAAATAACTTAGCTGGTGGGTTTTCCCAGTAGTAAGCAGCATTCTCTAGACTTAAGGATTTGTTCAGATTGAAGTTGGAGAACTCTGCACCTCACCCCTTTTCTCTCTGTAGACTTTCTTTTATTCTAATTCTGCAAGAAGTAAATGATGAGAACTGTGGAGTTCAGTTGCTCCTCCATTACCCTCCCACAGGAATACAGAAGCAGTACAACAGTCTTTCATTAAACAAATTAACAATGCATTATAGAAGTGCACATGTTATTTAATAGAAGAAGAAATTCCAGGTCTGTTACTCCTTCAGGAAAAAAAAAAAAAAAAAGGATGAAAGACATTTTAAATCAAATTTAGAACTAGAACATATCATCAGAGAAGTTGCTTTCTGAAATCTACTATTGCTATTCATTCAACATTATCAAAATGGGATGTACAATCAGGCTGTGATAAAAAAACCACTAATCTGAATGCAAATCCTGTTTATATACAACAATTTACCAAATCAGGACCACTAGTCCTCATGCTCTCAATCAGTTCTGAGAAGTGTGCCTGTATGCAAATGCAGTTGCAAACAAGTAAATGAGCTCAGATTCACAGCACATTACAGTAAATGAGTTCCCCTTGCAAGCACTAGGCAGACAGCAGTTACAAAAGCCTGCCTGGTAGCATCTGAAATCTGTCAGCACCTTTGCATGTACAGAAGCATTATTATCTTTGGCCCTCTAATATACACAGTGTAAAACATTTCAAACCATAGAAGTGTAATTGAACTTTCCTCAAGTATAGTATTCATCTTTTTTTAAAAAGGTTTAAGTTGACATTTATTGTTAAGCAATGTAATTAAGTGCCATGTGCTTCTGTGTATTTTTCCTTGCTCAGAAACACCATGAATGCTTCTATGTAAATTACTTTAATCAATCACTCTGTTTATGTGACACTTCATAATCAAAATACAAGATATGCATTTTGAGTAAGGGTTCCAAATAGCAAAGTAAACCTGAGTCAGAGCACAGTGACATAGATGCCATTTCTGCTAAGGAATGAGGCCTGAACATCCTTTGTGCATGAGGCAGAAAGAACAGAGTATTAGCACAGATAAAGGATTGCTACTTGTGGTTTTGAAGTTATCCTGGTGTTTGGTAAATAACAGAAGACATTATTTATTTGTTCGTATTAAGAGGAAAACATTCTCCAATCAGGCAGCACAGCAGGTGCAGGCTTGGCAGCAGCCAGCCAAAGTGAGCACCAGCAGCAGAAAAGTACCAAGAGCTGCAGCAGCCAGCCAAAGTCAGCACCAGGAGCAGAAAAGTACCAAGAGATGCACTGGAGGCAGCTTAAAGTCTATTCCTGCCAGGTCCCCCCTCTGCTTTGTTGTGTACATAAATGACTTAATACAGGCAAACAGCTGAACAAAATGAAGGTAAGAAATGCTATTGTTAAATGTACACATTACTAAATGTTCACATATATTTACACATGTGAGTGCAAGATAAAGCAAATATTTAAAAATATTTCATTGAAAATATTACTTCAATAATCTGCTTAAACATACACAGGCACTGGGACCTAAGTAGTTTTATTATATAAGAAAACAGATATATGTTTTGGAACATGACATTTTAATTACAAATATTATTTGTTTTCACAAATATTTGATAAAGAAAGGAGACATTCCCCTGACACATACCAGAGGATACCTGATACATCCCAGAAACTTCCTGGCAGTGAAACAGCTACTTATATCATAGCAGGATATTCCATAGTGCTTAATACAACTCGACACTTTCTGAACAAAGACAATTGCCCCTTTGACTTTCTACTGATGCTTAACTGATCTGAAAGCCTTGCAATCTAGCACCATGAAAAACAGATGCACTACAATGGTTCAAACTCTCTCCAAGGTATTTCTGAGTAGCCCGTTCTGCCAAATTCCAAGAGAGATTGAGGTGAAGCATGAAACCTGCTCGCTCCAAAGATTTCCATAAAGAGAAGGAAATTCTTCTATTCTTTCTCACTACAGACTAGAGTAACTTTTAGAAAGAAGTGCCTAGGAAGAAAGCCAGAATCCTGTTCAATGCAACAATGAACCCAGAAGCTGCTTCCTCCTCCCCGGTGGCTTTTAATAATGTTAAGAAGCAAAGGCAAAGCAGTAGCCTGAAGCTTCTGTCACCTTCATTTAGATAACATACAAATCTAAACAGCTCCCAGAAGATGACAGCAAAGAGGCTACTCTCTACAGGGTGTTCCAGTTGACAGAGGGAAGGCACTGACACCAGGCTCCTACTCACCTTCAGATAGCCCAGTCAGCATCGTGTCAGCACAGGGCTGTGGGCAGCCTGGGACGGCCAGGAGAGACTGGGCATGACTGGAGTAGTTCTCTGCATGACTGATGTCAACTGTCATCAGCACTACCACAGAAAATGACTCTTCTGCTAGGTTCGAGTTGTTACTACAAAAAGCTTTTGTAAGCTGAGATTTCCATTCCTCAGGGATTCAAAGCATTATCACTACACATTTACAGTCTTAGAAGCAAACTATTATTATGCAGTCAGTCTTGGGGCTGATCATTAATTTAATGCTCTCTACCCTTGACCCACTGTTTCCCCTGTTTTCCCAGGAAAGGGAACTTCTACAGAGACCAGTCTAAGGCCTTCAGGAACAGGATTATGACAAAAATAACATGAGGGATGTTATTCAAGTCACTTAAAATGCTTAAGAAAACCCTGCCATGTTACCGTAAATTGTGCAATATAAAAACTGGAACAGAATCAATTAGATGTAGACCATTGAACTGAGGCCAAAAGACAGTAAATTTTAATATAGGACTTGGGTTTTTGTCTGGTGAGATGTTATCAGATCCCAGAGTAAGCAGCCTTGAGGTGAAACATTAATTTTTAATAATAAAATGGTTTTGGGGTTTTTTTTCTTCTTTTTCAAAATAATCTCTTTTTCACAAGTATGAACAAAATACATCCTCCAGACTTTCCCAACTTAAAATTCACATGCATATCCTTCCCAATCACTGAACTCAAAATCCTTTGCCCTTACTAATGAAGCCAGCATTGGAGAGTCTGGTTGAATTACCTTGGTGCACAACAATCAGTACTCCCAACAAGAAGTTGCAATAAGGCTGCACAAACTATACAACCTTTCCATTCTACAGAGAGATTCAAGAGGATGAGAGGGTGTGAAAAACAAATGTGAGAGTGAGCAGAGCACATCACTGACTTGCTGGGATTCTTGACCATGCGACTGTGAAGTTTATAAACATTCTCTTAAAGAACTACCTTCAGGTCAGAAAGGCACAGGAACAACTGCATATAGACTGGCCTTACAAAGAGTGGAACACAGGAAACACATTAGATGCAGACAAGATACAAAAATGAAAGCAAATACAATTTTGTTAGACTTTTTTTGCCATTGCACATGTAACATTTCCATAATTTAAAGATGCACTGCATAGAGTGTTGAGAGGATTCACTATGAATTAGACAACAGATAATGTGTGAATGCACTGCAAACAGACTGCCAAAATAATTGCTGTGTTCACAGAACCATGCTTTTGCATTCAACCAGTGCCCTCAGTTATGAATCTGCAACAAGAAAAGAGTTACTTGTATTCTAAATGCAATTAATTTCCAGAAGGTGGTGATACCATGAGGTTCAGGGACATTCAGTGATCACTGCTGCACAAGGCACAGTCTTTTACACCATTTATTTCCACTTACTCCACACAAAGCTAAAAGCTTCAGCACACAAAGATACAGCATCTATTCTGCCTAAACAGTGCCAAAGAGGATGAAGGTAAATCAGGAGAGGAAAGTAATCCCTCCAGTATCACCCCTGGGAATGAGAAGTAATGCATTCCCACCATCCCAGGGACTCAGTGGCTCCATCCTAACCTCCCATTCCTGCAGGCTGGGCACCTGCAGTGTTCAACACAGCAGTACCCTTGTCCTTTTTCACATCTAACCTACAGGCAGCTAGAAAGAAAGAGCAGA
Organism: Corythornis vintsioides; assembly: GCA_025447755.1. Classification (NCBI taxonomy): domain Eukaryota; kingdom Metazoa; phylum Chordata; class Aves; order Coraciiformes; family Alcedinidae; genus Corythornis; species Corythornis vintsioides. The sequence goes on along the minus strand of JAOEGS010012207.1, from coordinate 3,783 downwards.
CTCCTTTACTAGTAGGAAGTAATAGAAGAGTGGCAGTGGGGGACTAGTACTTTTTTTGAGAAGTCTCATGTAAATAATGGAATCTCCATTTGAAAAGAAAACAAATAGTGGCTTCTCTTTCCCTAGTTCCTCTACCTCCAGCATTCCTGTTCAGCAAACACTTAAAAACATGTTTAAATCAGCACCTCTTTCCAACAGTGAAGCTGGACACCATATAGGCACAAAGTTCTAAACTTTGCTGCAAAGAAACCTTGCTCCTCAAAACAGTTTTCTGAAAAAAACTGATAAGAAGCAAATAAATAAATAAATGAAAGAAAAAAAAATAAAAGAAAAGAAAAATCAGAGAAAATCAATTCTACCCACATTGCAGCCATTTTGATACACCATGAGCTCTCTGCCATTTCTTCCTGTCTGGTCAACAAACTCAGCATAACAGCTGCGTGTTTTGAGTTTGTTTTGTTTGCTGGGAAGGAGGACAAACACATCTATACCTGTGCAACCTGCGGGAGAGATGAGCCTACTGGAAGCAGAGCAAAGAAAACGCTCTCACAGCCTGTTCCCAACAGCAGCAATCCTGCACAGTCAGAACCATGACAGCTGAGGAACCAGGCCAAGAAGTGTTTGATGTAAATACATTCTCACTCACTATGTTGTTAGGCCTCTCCCCCCCACCACCCATTTTTTTTTCCCCTCAAAGACAGATAAAATAAATTTACTGCAAACGCTTCCAGTTCAGCAGTAAATTGCTGGCTAATGTTTTTGTTTTCTTCTGGCTTTCCTAACACTTCTTTCTGTGACTGTCAATTCCTTTCAGGGACTATAATCCCTTTTCATATGAGCTGCTAACCCAAGCCAATAAAGCAACAGGGATCTATATAGATCCTGCTTCCTTCATTAAGGGAAGAAAGGCAACAGAACAAGTTTTGTAGCTTTAGTCAAACCAAAAGAAATAATCAAGCCCATATTTGTTCACAGAATCACAGAATGTTAGGGTTTGGAAGGGACCTAGAAGATCATCTAGTCCAACCCCTCTGCCACAGCAGGATCACCTAGACTAAGTCACCCAGGAACAGATCCAGGCGGGTCTTGAGTGTCTCCAGAGATGGAGACTCCACAACCTCCCTGGGCAGCCCATTCCAGAGCTCTGGCACCCTCACTGGGAAAAAGTTTTTCCTTGTGTTTCCCCTCAACCTCCTGTGCTCCAACTTATTCCCATTGCTTCTTGTCCTGTCATTGGATGACATTGAGAAGAGTCTGGCTCCATCCTCCCTAGGCTCACCTTTAACATATTGATAGACATTGACGAGGTCCCCCCTCAGTCTCCTCTTCATAGTTCAATCACACCCATGACAAAACACACACTTCAGTTAAAAATACTCTATGGATTCATAGAGAGCTAACCTGGGAGACAGAGGGTGGAAAGAAAGCTTTGCCATCCCCCACGCTTCTGGCTGCAGCACATCTCTAAATCTATGTTTAACTTCTAATCTCCAGGAAGTACAATCATTTCCTTTAAATATGTACATAATGATTGGGACTGGTTAAGGCAGTTCTCTCTGGACAGACAGGACCTTTCAAGGTGGCTATTAGCATTTGAACAGATGATTATACAAGCTCCTGTAACAAGCTTTTCTAAATATCAACATCACAACTAAAGCATGATGCAGAAATTAAGTGTCAAGACTTCCACTGATTTCACGGGGCTCTGCATGAGAAGAAATGAAATTATTCATAAATGTAATAAAACAGCAGTATAAATTTTTTTTTTTTAAATAAAGTATTTTGTAAAGTATGACTGGGTCATCTGCTTATTTGCCCTTGCAACAGTTCCCTTAATTTCATTGATGAGTGGTGCCTATTGACCTTATTTACTTCACATGAAAGCATATTGAAGATTTAAGAAAAAAAAAAATTGGGAAGCATTCAGTGTCTATTTACTGTCTGCCAGCTGTAGCTGCAGTCTACAGCAATGCAATCACAGCAATGCAGTTTGGCCACTCTTCATTACTGAGTGTTGCTCCTCTTCTCAAAATATCTCAGTAGCAGATCCTAATCTTTCTAAATAGAAGAAATATTTAGTATCAAAGATTTTATGTGTAGGGGTGGAACGCCTGGATCTTTTCCTTTTTGTACTTTGGATCACAAAAGTAAAATCCCAACTCCCTAAAGATGCAGCTGCTCTCACTGTTCTGAAGAATGGTGCTGCCACAACTTCCTTTTCCAAACTATAAAGTAGCAGCCTTGAATCTGAACTAACAATCTCTATCCCCACCTCAGGCTAAGATAAAACAGAAAAATAAAACAGAATAAATATTTATGTAATTGCTGAAGTGCTGGCAAATTTTTCACTGTAGTGACACCTGGTGAGACTACTGTATTTCAGAATTATATTCTGTAAAATATAAACACATCTTAGTAGTTTATAATATAAGCACAGATTTGTTTAGCTCTATGAAACATAAACTGTAAATATCCTGCTATAGACTATCTGCCTCGATTACTTGCAGACTAGATAAAGCAGTATTAATCTGCATTTAGCATAAACACTTTAATTACATCTAGTCTGTTGATAAATGGACAAGTGTGCACAGACTCTTAAATGCATATTAGGAAGATATGAGTCTGAAAAAAAAAAATACTAAGAGCTATTTGTGTTTCTGACCACCTTTGCTACCTTCTCCAACTGCAACATCTCCCTCCTTTTCCTATCTCGAAAATTTACAGCCATAATGCAAGTTAAAGGCCTTCAGTGGTAATTTCTTGATAGAGTGCCCTTCCTCAACCAGAAAGTGTTAAAAGTTAAAGCAACAAAAAAACAAGACAAAAAAAAAATTAAAAAGATATATATATACATACAAAAATCAATCAATCTGTGAATCTGGCTTCACTGCAGTGTTTTTTCTTCACTTCCTCTTTACATTTACAATAAGAATAATTTTCATCAATGACTCACTATTACTATTCTGGGGATCCTTTCAATTCCTTCAAAATACAGCTGAAGAAAAAATCTGAGCTATCAACTTGTTATTGTCTTCCTCCTGACCCAATATATGTCATTCTCTACTAAATCCATTTCACTGCTCCCTCTCATCCACCACTACTCACTCTCAATACTTTTATACTGATGAGACAGATTTTTTTTTCCCTTTGATTAGGTATCTTCCAGGGTCTGTATTTTTAAATTTTCCATGCAAAGTGCCACCACTAGTATTCCTGTTTAGCAAACCCTTAAAAAAATATTTTGGGCAGGTGACTGTCCCCCTATACTCAGCACTGGTGAGGCCACACCTTGAGCATTGTGTCCAGTTCTGGACACCTCAATCCAAGAGAGATATTGAGGTGCTGGAGCCAGTGCAGAGGAGGCGACAAAGCTGGTGAAGGGCATGGAGAAGAAATCTTACGAACAGCAACTGAAGGAGCTGGGACTGTTTAGTTTGAGGAAGAGGAGGCTGAGGGGAGAAGTCTTCACTCTCTACAACTACCTGAAAGGATGCTGGAGCAAAGTTGGTGCTGGTCTCTTCTCACAGGTAATTAGTTCTAGAACAAGAGGGAATGTATTCAATTGCAACAGGGTAAGTTTAGACCAGGCTTTACTGTGCAAAGCAGCTGCTCTCAAGGCAGAAGGCAGCTTCAGAAAGCAATTACCACACTGCATCTCCATCTCGAGCCAAGATTCCAAAGTTATGTACATTTGTACCCATCACAAATCTCTGGAGACACTTAAGACCCACCTGGATCTGTTCCTGGGTGACTTGGTCTAGGTGATCCTGCTGTGGCAGGGGG
>JAOEGS010012205.1:33318-55862 GCA_025447755.1 Corythornis vintsioides | reverse complement strand
AGCATCCTTCCTGTAATGAGGGCCCAGAACTGGACACAGTGCTCAAGGTGAGGGAAACATGCGGATAAATATTGAACGTTGGGGAAAAATACAGGCTACAAAACATTATATATTGTTCTAGATGACATAGAAGGAATATTTCATATAGAATTTTTAAAAAATGTACATTTAATATGTCTCTTTTGTGCATCTGTGTAATGTATTATATATGTATATTATGTTTTATGTATGTATATGTTTTATGTCTATATGTTTTATATATGCATACCCTTTTATATTCATTGTGTTATTTTATTTAATGATGGTTTAAAACTAGCATGAAGAATACCTAGAAAACAGTATTATATATGAAAAAAAAAAAGTAGCTTATTGGGTGCATGCACTGCTAGGTGTTAAGAGGTCTTATGTATTGAACATTAATAATATGAGATGCTTTGCACTCAAGCCCATGCTGAGGGGGCACATTCCTGCACAGCCAGGAATGTGCTACCGCTCATTTTGTACACAGAGGACATTTCGTATTAGGATGAGGACATTTCTGCCCTATGCTATGGTGTATACATCTCCATTCACTGATCATCCCATTTCCGAGTTGCTCTTTGCTTGGGGGTACCTCGTATGGCCCATGGTGCTTCCCATGGGCGTCTGGGGAAGGGGCTGCTGTGGGTTGCCAGTGGGAAGAGGTAGGCAGCTCTCAGTCTGTGGGGACAAGGAGACATGGCAGGCGGGTGGCTGTGAGGCCGAGGGGATGAGCTGCCTTAATCTGGGTTGTGTTGCCAGCTGTTCCCCAGCTCCACTGCCTGCTGCTGTGGGGCATTCATCAACATCTGGCACTGGCTAGTGATGGTGTTACTTTTTCACCCTCCAACATCAAAAAAGCCCTAATGAAACTGAGCCCTCGAGGCATGGTATAGGCCACACGTGCAGCCACATTGCAGCCAGGGCTGAAGGCAGTGGGGGCTCTGCAGGTGAGAGGGCTGCAGGGTGGGCGTCTGCTGATGCTTGGAGCTCCACACCAGCAGTGCTGGCTGCCCCTGGCCACCTCACCTCCATCTCCTGCTGCAGCTCACCTGGCCAGGTGTTACATGGAGGTTCGGAGGAGGAAGAGCAAAAACATACCAACTAAAAGCTAGCATGTCTGAAAGGTGGCCTCAGCCCCTGGGGAGCTACTGTACATACAAGAAAAAACAAATTCAAACATTATTTAAGTTTCCAGAGTATTTTGAGCTGCAAAATAATCTTCATGAGGCTTTTTCTGCAGTTTAAATGCCCGATGTCTTTGACAAGAGAGTATCTTCCAACAGCATCACTGCAGGTGACACTATCTACTGCACTCCAGGAGACTCTGGAGTGTACCAAGTTTGCAGCATTATTGCTGCTTGCAGCGAGGCAATCTCCTAATGGCATCACTGAGCTCGGTGTGGCTCTCAAAGACTGTGGCCACTTGTCACCCCCATCCTGCCCTGAATGGTGGGTTAATCCAGGCAGATCCATGCCACTCAGCAACTCTGAAGCACAGACCAATTTTGGTCTGCAGAAGGGGATGGAGAGAGAAATGATTGCTGGGGAAGGCAGACTCGGGGACTGATTTGTCCTGTCTCTTTGTAAAGCCAAGTGATATGGGGTGACGACCCCCAAGCACAATCCAACCCTCGTGAGCGGGCAGGGAGCTGCTGGCTGAAAGCACCCTGTCAGACCATGCGTGAGTGAGAGCAGTGGATTCAACTGAATAGGGCATGTGTTAAAACCTTTAAAGATTTTAACATGGCGTATCAGGAAAGCTTCTGCCACCAGCACTGCAGGACAGCTTGAATCCAAGCTAAAAACATTTCTGATTGAAAAAACAACAAAAAACTGAGTGTGAAGCTTGCTGTGTGGACACATTGGGTTAGCTGGACTGGACTCACCACAGGCACTGACATTTTAGAAATGGTGGCACAGACAGAAATCGGAGCTGCTGCTTCGGAGCACAGACCCTTTCCCTGGAGACCAAAATAGATCTGCTTGTGGCCAAGATGCTCTGCTGCCACCCACCTGGCGCAGTAGTGATGGTCTCCATGGAGTGTCATGGAGAGGTAGCTTTTCTGAGGGCTTCTCCATCAAGCATGTTTACATACCTGGGTATTGTAGGGCAGCAGCCTCTTCTCTTTACTTAAGCCTTTTCTTAGCAGGTACCACAGGTTCTCAAACTCTCCAGTCTCTGCAAGGCACTGGTATGCAGTGGTTAATGAAGAGGGGATAAATCCATGCATTTGGCTGGAAAGGTGCAAGACTAGCAAGGAAGTCAGGCAGGGACATGGGCTTTGTCCAAAGCTGGTACATCTGTAACCGATTGTGGCTCTGCGTTTGGGAATCAGCAGCAGAGGCATTAAAAGCAGGATGTTTAGCTATGAAGAAATGTCCCTTTCCCTACAGCAGCATGGTGGCTCTTGAGGGGCCTTGCTGCAGCATGTCCACCTCAGCTGGCATTACTGGCCCTGTAGAAACCAATTGCATTCAGCCAGCCCAACATGATTGTGCACATGTGTTGCACTGACATCACAGCAGCCTCTTGGGCCTCTTCCTGGGTCTTCTGCACACAACCCCATGTCCCCAGTTTGAACCTTTCCGAGGCTGGGCTCCTCATGCCAAGGAATGAGTTTATCTCAGGGCACACAGGAACTGGGCATGGTGGCTCTGCCATTGCCCACAACAGGCTGGAGCTAAGGCTACTTTTCTGCAGCACACTTTTGAAGGGAAAAACTGAATCTTTGGGTACAGGGTAGCTGGGTACAGGACATTGTCAAGAGTCCACAGGCAGCATCTGGGAGTGGGCACAGTCTTGGGGCAGTGGTACAGCTGTTCTGTACGAGTAATGGTGAGGACTTTATTCCAGCAGTGTCTCAACTTTAACATGTGTAGTCTCAGGGTGAGCACATACAGATGCTATAGGGCAAAGTTAACACAAGAAATCAGCTCTGGCAGTGAAAATGGGCACCAAGGCCGCAGTTGCTGCACTGGACAGTGTGTAACAAAACCTGTCAGCTTTGATTTACAGAAAGGCAGGAGGTGCTTGACTGTTGGTCATGACTCACTTGTGTTCTTACAGGTAAGTGGACTTTAGGACAATTATTGATGTGGTCATTGTATCATCAATGTCTGCATTGAATGATGCACTTCCCGCATGGGGATAAAGCCAGCAACCCTCTTTCAGAGCAAGCTCTGGGCAACAAACTCTCATTTGGCACATCTTAAAGGATCCTGCCCACACCACAGACTCAGACCGTCACAGATTTGTTCCTACCATCTGATGGGGACAGGCAAGGAGCCTGTTTATAGCTGCAGCAGCCTGTACTCTCAAGCCTCAGAAGCAAACATACCCAGAAGATGGCTATTTCCTTAGGAGACAGGTCTGGTAGCCTCCATGCCCCTATCATCTCCAGCTGGGCATGCTCGTAGTTGACTTGGTGTGCCATGGGTCACGCTGCTGTGGGAGGGTTTGCTGCCTGACAAAGCCACATAGGGCATTTAAGTTCAGGAATGGTGAGACATAGAGTGGCCTGAGCTATATGTTCCTACACCTCTGTTTCCTGAAAGCAGCAACTCACTAAGCCAGAGGAAAGATCAGAAATCAGCTTGGCTCACTGGCACATGTGTAACAGGAATACTTTAGAGGAGATAGTTTTCCCCTGGGACTCTCTAATTCTCCTGTCTGGATGATCATAGGTGTCCTGTGGAGCCTTATCCTCCCAAAAATTTAGTAGTTCTACTCTGAATCAGGCCTCCCTCTGGCCCTAGGCAAAGGAGGGTACCCTCTGCCCCTTGTGGTGGACATGGGTGCCTGTGGCACCCAACAGTGAATCCCTTTGTGATCCTCCCAGGAGAGAAAGGTCACACAAACACCAATGGCATAAGTGCCTCTCACCTTGGACTCCTGCCCGTGTATCACTGGATCCAATTCGCAGGTGAGCAGAGGTCCAGCAGCAGTAAGAGTGGCAGCCAGCAATGTATGCTGCTCAACTCGGGCTCAAAGCATTACCTTGTGCGAATTCATCTCCACATCAGGCAAGCGAGTCTCATGACTCTTGCTGCACAGAGGGACAGAGTGATTTGATGAAGGGTGAATCAGGTCACAGACATGATGAAATCATGGCAGTTCCTGCCTGCCTGTCCCATGACCCATGAGACCTTATGTAGTCATCAAAGAGGTAGCTGGCATCCAAGGAGGTTCAGGAGCCAGCCTCTCCTCTGGCAGCAAGTCATGCAGCCTGTGGGGAGGTGCTGGGCCATGACTCATCTTTGGAAACAAGCGCCAGCACTGGATGTGGCCAGGGAGTTACAGGTTGCGTTGTTCAACAACTCACTCCTAGGGGCTGGCAGTATGAGACCACCCAGTTAGGGATGCTGAAAGCCTTGTACTCCCAGGCTCTTGGAGCAGCTCCTGGCTTGTTCAGGGTGCCAAACTTTTCTTTGTTGCTTTTGAAAGTCCCAAGCCTGAGATTTTAACCCTCTGGATGGGGTCTTGGCTGCTGATGTTGGGGTGAGAGGGCTGTTTGTGCAAATTGTTAGTGGGATCTCAAGCCAGGACACTACCCCCAAAGGCAGATTTGGTCTCACCAGCTGCTGCTTGACCTTGAGTCATGATACTTGATCTCCCCAGGGAAAAGCCCTCTCGTTAGAGAAACAGGAGCAGTTCAAAGAATTGGCTCCTTGGGAACCAGAGGGAGAGGAACAACACAGTTTCCTGGGCAAATACCTGCAAACGGGTTTGGTATGAAAATAGAAGTTATTTAGAAAGAGTAAAATGATGCCCCGACTTTACATCAGTTAACAGCAATGTACCCCTAAACACGGGGTGGTGTGGGTAGGACAGATGATAGAGAGGAGAAAACCGCAATAGTACTGGCAGTTCCCCACACACAGAAGATGAGCGGCAGGGTGCTGTCGGGGAGCCAACCTCCACGTACATCGCATGCAATGGGCCAGCCCGGCCTCCCTCCTCCCCGTGCCATAGGTAGCTCTAAAGGAGGAGAGAGGTTGCTGGCAGAAAATTAATGTCAGCAAACTGATTAAAAAAAGGAGCAGCCCAAGGGACTTATGTATCATCAAATTGGAAGTATATCCGGGAATTGTTTCTTGCTTAGAGTACATTGTGCATGATGTAGCTGACAGCAGGCTCAGGGATTTGTTTTCATAGAAAATATGTATTTTCCATGTCACAGGGTGTCTCTGCCTCCTGCTTGCTGGTTTAAACCCAGGCTTCTGCAGCCAGGGGTTGTTAGTACTTGACATTCAGTTCCACAGTGGAGAAGAGAAGGAGTTCAGAGCTATGGTGGGCAAGTGGCCAGTGGTACGTGAAGTGGCCATCGTGACAGTCCTGCAGGATGTTGGTTTCTCCATGGGACAGCAAAGCAGCAAGACAGGAGCTGGATCAGCTTCAGGGCCTCCTCAAGGTGCATGGCAGGGTGTGTGCTGCACTGCCAGTACTAGGGAAAACAAAAGACACTGAAAGACATAGAACTCTGAAGGTGTTGCATCTGCAAAGAATAAGTCAGCAGTGGGGTTGGCTTCTCCTGGCTTTGTAGTGCAGGTCAAGTCTGACCTCCCAGAAAGATCAGTGGCTCCTGTAATTACCCCAGAGACATCACATTGTGGCCATGCTTTCATCTCTTCCATCTTTCTTGTGTCTCTAGCTGTGGCTCTGAAGTTTGTTGTTGGTGCTGCAGTGTTTTCTGCGGCTTTTTTGGCCCCCTGTGCAACAAGCATTGCTGCCTGGCTGCCCCCAGTCTCAGGGGACCCAGTTTGGTTACCCAAACCCTCCTTTTTTTGTTTTCTGAATGTCTGCTACAATAAGGTTGTTAACACCTGGTCTAAGCTCTTGTAGCCTCCTTGCATGTTCATTTTCCTGTCTCCTAAAGGGATTTTGAGCCTTCGGAGGTGGAAGGATGGTGCAGTCCAATGGCAGAGCCTGCTGTAGAGGATGGATGTCCCTGCAAGGGAAGGTAGGAACACAGATGGAGGGAATGGAGTGTGAAATTTCCATCCGTCTGTCCTTCCAGCAGCGTGCAGAAAACAGCTGTTTCAATTGCATGAAGAACCATCCCTGGGCAGGGCAGTTTCCAAAGGTGAGAGGTGGCCCCAGGCAAGGTCTGGGAAGGTGCCAGGGGAGTACAGATTTGCGCTTCAAACATGCTGCCTGCTCCAGACCCCTGCTCAACATGATGTGGAAGAAAATCTGAAAATAACACCTTGCTGTTGGACCACAATAGCACATCTACCCTTTCTCACAGGTTGAAAGTTGTTTTTGTCACTGACCATTAAACAAATGCAGATTTCATTGAGATGCTATAGAAACCACTGCAGGGGAAGCAACCTGGGAAAGTCTTCCTGGATGGATTTGAAGGTGCCCCTTAGCTGGCCTTCTTGTCCCTTACATGGTTCTAATCCAGAACTACCTGTTTTATAGAGCAGCTCATTTTTCCATATGAGAGAAAGCCTTCTCATGCACCAGCAACTGCTTTCCATAAAAAACAGCTTCAACAGCTTGCTCTCAATTAAGAGTCCACAGGAGGTTCTCAGGAGGCTTGTCTCTGTGTCTGTGGAAAGTTCCTGCCTGGGTTGCTCTACATTTTGCTTACCTCAACACCACCCTGGCAGCATCAGCGGGATGCAGTGGGCAGCCCTGCCTGATGGGTCAGGCTGTACAAAGCTGCTCCAAGGTGGTGGACTCCAGTGGGTGGCCAGTGCCCAGCACATCCACAGGAGCTTGCTGCAAAGGACAGCAGGGCAATTTGCTGTGTAAAACCCTCCTTGGAAGGAGGAACGTGGTTATTAGAGAGTTCCGATCCTCCTCCCTGTTGGTAGGATACCCGACTTTTCCTAAACACAGCCTGTCCAGCTGCATTCCTGAAGCACGCATTCCTTGCCAGCATAGCTCACCCAGAGTGTGGCTAGGAATAGGCTGTAGCTTTGTGTGGGACCTCTCCCAAATACACCCTTAACTGAACGGAGCCACTTGGCCTATGTGCTTCCACTTGGACCAGGAGAGAAATATTGTAATTACTGGTCTTTTTTCCATTTTCTATCCAATGCCATCTACTCTTTATCCCTCATGTCTGTGACTTATAAGCACCATCATGCTTTCAGCTTTGTTTTCTGTTTCTTGAATGTGATTCTGTTCAGGAACCTCTGCCCTCTATTGGGCTGCACATTGGGCCAGTGTGGATACTGATGAGAAGGGACACCCATGGAGTTGCCTTCTTGAGTTAATATAGTTAAGGCTTATTGTTGTGCAGCTGGAGGTACTAATTTCTGTCTCTAAAACCACATAGTTGAGATTCAGCTGGCTACTCTTAGCCACAAAGAATGCTTTTCTGGAAGGGCAGTTACCAGCTTTCTGATTTTTATCATAAGTCTTGTGATAGCTGGCTTTCTTCTGACAGCACCAGTATCTGAAGCATGGTTTAGGAGTGAGAAGCTCAGCTTTCAGTTTAAAACCAGCCCTGGAATTGCAGGGAGAAGCTGCAAAGTGACTTCTGAGCGTGCTCCCATGGCTCAAAAAAAACACAAAATACCCTGTGCATTGGTTAAGAAGACAAAAAAGGATTATTTTTCAAGGCTAAGTTGTGTTCTTGAGTACTTGGCACTGGCAATCTCAGAGAAAGATTCCAGTGTACCAGGCCTTTGTGTTATGGAGAAGCTACCCATAATTTTGAGATCCAGGACTGCAGGGCTTTAAGTAACCTGCAATAGGTGATACATTCTTTCCTTTGTTCCTAGGAAGTTCTGAGAAGGGCACAGATGCAGTGGTGAGCTCAGTGGGCAACCTCTCTTGCCCAGGACCTTTTAGAGGAGCAGGTAGGAGGCATCAGACCAGGCTGGCTGCATTCCCTTGCCCTGCTCATCGCTGTCTGCAGACAACCTTAATGCCAGCACTCTTAAATACACAAATACACACAAGTAAGATATGTTTAGAACTCTTTTTTTTTTTTTTTTTTTTTTTTTTTATGAACTGTTGCATGGAAGAGGAACTTTTTCTGTCAGGCATCCTGCTGAAGACCACTGCACATCTGAGCTTTTTCCTTCCAGGAGGTAACATGAGGATGTATCTTAGGGACTTTGGCTTCATTTCACTCAGGCTTGGTATTGCTCCAACAGAGGCAAAGACTCTGTGGCTCAGCAACCACAGTTCTTAATCCACTTTTTTGTGCTTCCTTGTGCTGTGTGCAGACATAATCATAGTGGTCAGTCCTTGCTTTAAACTTCCCCCTTGCTGCCTTGTGATGTTTATATGGTGCGTAGTGTTCTGCAAGCTTTGGATAAACAGAAATAAAAATCAGTGTTGGTCTGCTTTATAAGAGTAGCCCCTGGAGTCAACAGCCATTCACTGGTTTTAACCTTTAACTCTCACACCAAGAAGTGATTTTACAGAAGAAATAAATAGAATATCAACTTAGGGTTCCCAGGTGTCACACTGTTTTCACATGGAAGCATTAACAAACTAAATGCAGCACAGGAATGAAGCAGTAAACCATCTGGGCTTTCTTGGCCAGGCACAGAGTAGAGAGTGCCTGATTTTTCCAGGAAGCAAGTGGATTTGCAGAGAAAGTGCCAAGGAGTCACAGCAGCATCACCATTATTACAAGGAGAGGATTTTCAGTACACAGTGTGCTGAAATAATTATGGTTAGCTACTACATCTTTAGGATCTTTTCATTCTTCTGCAGGCAATGGGAGCCCAGATCCTAGGAGATGCTGGAAAAAGGAAGGCAATCCAGAAACAGCTGAAGAGGAAAATTCTCCAAGGTGTTTTTCATCAGTACAGAGATGGTAGCTTCAAGGAAAGGGCACAAGACTGGTACCTGCAACAGAAGGAATTAATTCAGAGTTTAAGTCAATATTACTCTGGCTGCAGCTACCACTTTTACAAGTTTTAGCTGGGGTAGAGGCAGTCTTCTTGTAAATCAGAAGGAAGATCTAAATAATAACAGCTCTATCTTGATAAATATATATCTACTGGCTTGATTTTAAAATTTTAAAATGTCATTAAATCTGGTAATAAACCAGGTAATAAAGCAACTTGCTGCTTTGGAAGTTTTTCCATTCAAAAGACAAGTCGTTTCTCTTAATTAGGACTAATGCTGCAATTACATGGCCTTGGGCCGAGGTGCTTATCTCAACACTTGGCTGATGGGCAGTAGCATTTTTTTGCAGAGTGTCAAGGTTCCTTTCCCAAAAGTTGAGGTACAAGCCATGACAATCTCTCAAAGTCACAAAAAGGCCCCTTTAATATCTTGGCAGGGGCTCAGGTATTTGATGTTGATGGAAAAATTATCTAATCCCTGCCATAGTAAAATGAGGATACAGGGCTGCAGGACTCTGAACAACTCAGCAAGCTCAGTCATAATTCAGAAGCCCAAGCAGGCCACCTGCATGGCTGGAACATCAATTTTGTATTTTTTTTATTGGCAAGAGCTCATGCACATTAAGAACTTTTCAGCTCTACAGAAGCAGTTAGGTGCTCTACTCAGCCACTGCAAATCAGTCTCAAAGGGGGAAAAACTTACATATCATCCTTCCTTGGCTCACATGGTAAGATACGTGAGCTGCCACATTACAGTTATGGGCCATTTCAGGAGGAAATGTCCCTCTGATACAAAATGCGTTACCTGGCCCAGGGTGGGACCTTCCTTCTGTTCTGTTTGTTTTTTTTTTTATTGGCAGCTGAGGTGCACGATTGCCTGGGTTTAGCATGGGCTGCAGGGTGATGTAATGTGCCCCCCTAGTCTCTAAAGGAGGTCAAATCACCTCGCCTTTCACTGGAATCTGAAGTGTGCTCAGGGACAGTTACTGTGGCTCACCTCACAGACAGGAAATTATTAAATTTCAGTCATTAACTGCAAGAATGAGTCTGTCATTTGAGTCTGTCCCAGTCTGTTCTTTCAGTTGCAGGTCCCTAGGAGCAAGAGTTGGGTTTTTTTTCAGAGTTATATACTCTAATGCGATTTTCCATCCATAATACATAAAAAAAAAAAAAAAAAAAAAAAAAAAGAAGAAGAAGAAATGATAAGAATTGATCAGAAAAAAAAAAAAAAAAAAAAAAAAAAAAAAAAAAAAAAAAAAAAAAAAAAAAAAAAAAAAAAAGGTCAGTCCTAAGTTTGAATTTAATTTTAATGTTCTAACTGTTCTAACTCACCAGGGGTTTTCCTAAACTAGTGGGACACAGTGGCTGTATCAATCTGAGAGTGCCAAATAGTCTCTGCTGCTGCTAGAACAGCTAATTTGGCATCTCCAGCTTCTGTTGGCAACTTTCCCACTGACATTAGTAGAGCAGGTTTTGTTCTTAAATTTGAAGTGTGTGTCCCTAAGGACTACTTTAGCTTAAAACTCTGTAGTAGTTCAAATGAGACTTTTAGTGACAGCTGCAGCAGGCCAGTAGTCCTCTTCCTCCAGTCCTGGTGTCTGAAGGTAGACCTGGTGGCTGAGAAAAAAAACATTTCCCAGCAGATACAGTGCTGTTTATTGGAGGGGTCTGAGCACTGTGCAGAGGAAGCTGACTTTTGAAGTGTGACCAGGTGGAGCACAAGGAAGGAAAATGCTTCTAGATCCAAGTTTAGCGATCAGCTATTCCATTGAGCTTGAATCTCATGTAAGACATTATAGCATTAATCTTTCTGTCGAACATTCAACATGTGTTGCAACAAAATTAATTCCAGATAATACAATTGTGTTTAACTTAACGAACAAAAAGCTTGGAAAGCTTTTTTGGAAGGGCATGTATTATTTTTATCTATTTATATATCTATATCCATTATGGGAAGGATGTTCACTCTGGTGTGGGAGGATAATGACACATGGGACCTAACGGAGACCTCATCATGTGTCTGAGGAAAATACATATTGTTTACGGCAGTGTAGCATAGGATAATTAGGAATCCTTAAACAGGTGACAGCTAATTAAACAGCCGAATTTTTTGATCTCTGAAATATCTGAAATGCAGAGATGCATCATAAGACAGCTACCTACCTTAAACTGCCAGAACTCAACCTTTACCTCCTGTTCCCAGGCACAGCAGCTTACCTTGTACAAAGCCGCTATTGATTAGCCTGTAAAAGACACAGCCTTTGTCATCATGCTGAAGCCTTAATCCTCCAGCTAAATTAGATCATTGTGGAAGTGTAGACAATATACAACCCTACAAACCAGAATGTAAATTTATTATTTTTCCCATAAAAGTAATTTCACAATGTGTTTGGAACAAGACTTCCTGCTGTCTTTTGAATAAAGTGTTTAAACTGAAGAAAGAAAGAGAAGGTAAATTCAACTTAAAATCTTCAGACCCAAGATCAGCTCCAAACCATTTGTGTCTTCACAGTTAGAAACTACCTCATCTTCTGGTGTAGTTTTGCTGCAGCTGAGAGCTTACAAGAATCACTGATAGCACAAGAACAGTTGATCCCTTTTTCACTCTTCCCTGGTGCTGGAATTTGTGCAAGATGACATTCAAATGTATTTCTCAATAAAGGTCAACTGGGGATACCACTCAACTCCTTTATCTTGATGGTTCTTCAAAGCCATTCCTCATCCCAACATCCAGCCTTCTGTGGATATAACTAATGATGCTCAGTGCATCTCTGAGCCATCTTCCCTTCATGGTCAGAATGTATGAACATCAGCTGTTTCAGCAGCAGAAGATGATGTTAAAACAAAATGGCTGAAAGACTCATCTGCTGCAAAGAAGGAACAAAATGCAAAGCACAGATGGATGTTGTTTCCAGAGAGGAGGGGAGTGTGGGGAGGGTCAGTCACGGCCCCTGTTGATCCCCCTTTACTGAAGTGCATGGGATATGGATGGATCTTTCTGAGAGGCCCTTGAGTAAAGATGTGAGGATTTAGATGATGTGAGCTATGCCATGAACTTGTGCATAACTGCACAAAAGACAAAGTTCCTTCTAGAAAGAGGAACCAGTTTTCTCTCCTAATGGAGGTTGAAGTACAGAGGTCAGAGTATTACTGTGCTGATCTGACTAAGCTGACATAATAGGCTTCTCTGAAATAAGTCCAAGACAGACAGTAATTGCACTAACATGGGCTTAGTGGTGAAAATGCAGCTCACTGCAGGTATGCCTCAGCTGCAAAGGAGGACGTGGTCTCTTCCTTTGCTTCTTGCTACATAGGACTCCATTTTATAATTTCAATTATAACTCTATTGGCACTGCAGACCAGAATAAACTGATGAAACAGAATCTGATAGCCCCACCCTGCTATTTAAAATAATGTTCCAAAAATATCTCCCTGTTCCTCAAGCATGGATGGCACAAAGGCCAAAAGAGGACATCACCTCCCACATTCTGACTTCATCTTTCCCACAGCTGTAGCCCAGTCATGTCCTGACTATCCATACAATGTGCCTAAATATTTATATTGTTAACAAAATAAAGGAAAAAAGAAAAGGGGCATTCCCTGTCAGCAGGCAAAATGTCTGGCTGCAATGTTGCCAGCAGGAAAGTGTTAAATTCAACTTTCTGACATTTTCTTATGACATTGACATATCAAGTGTCTGCTTTCCAGGGAAACTCTGGGTTGAGAAAGACTGAGTTTGCTGCTCTGGTGATATTACCTCAGTGTGCCCCAGGAGGCAGGATTTTTTGTTTCTCTGCTTTTCTATCATTTTCCATGGGCTGTCCATCTCAGCCACAGAAGGTCTTCTGTGGTACATCAGTATCAGTGACTCTCATAACTTATCATTTTCCATCTCCAGGAGGAAAGACTTCAGTGCTTCCTGGGGGGTTTTGATCTTTACCAGTGAAATGGCCCACACAATTGGCAGTGTATAGTGCATTAATTACAAGTTCCATAATGTTTGACAGGAATACAAAAAGTCAGCACTGGACCTATGCCTCTTCACATGTAAACCTAATTTTCTGACCAACCTCATACATGGTTTTAATTTACTTTATCCTGTACAGGCTATCAGCAGCAGTCAGTCTGGTAGCAAGCTGTTGCTTTTTTTCCCCTAGATAAAGCAACACAGAGATGATGTAGAAGGTCAGGGCTGGGACAAACTAACCTGATGTAAAGCACATTCAAAACAACATAAAAATGAGGCTGCAGATAAAAGCTATAAGTGGTGCAACCTTATTCCTGCCATTAAACTGACACAGTATCAGTCAGATCATTGCTGGACTAACAGAGGAGGATGAAAATTCAAGTTGGCAGATACCAGAGTTTTGGCTCAGACTTTAGTTCTTGGACTAATTTCCAGAACTAAAGAAGAGCTCTGAAGGCAGGAGCTCATCCAGTAACGGGCTGATTCCCTCTTCTGGGACCTGACAGAAGATACTGCTTTTACCAGTGAACCAGATGGATGTTTCTTCTCAGAAAACACTGTTGTGATCTTCAGAAGCATCATGTTATGTGCTATGTTCATCTCCCTGGCACACTGGACAAAAATACTCTATCCATAATAACACAGTAATTGGCTGTAATTTAACACATTAAGCAATCTGGTCTCAAAAGTCATCAGACAGCACATGGAAGGCTTTAGGTCCCAATACAGGCAATCATGGTATGTGTTTTACTGGTGCAGGTAGTCCTAGAATTGCCCTCTCTTGAAAAAAACCCAACATTATCCCAAGCACAAGATCAGCATGGATCCACTGGCCAACAGTATTTGGAGCATGGGAGAATCCTGCTGGTCCTTCATTACACATTCCAGCCAACTTTCTTCTTTTCCTCCTAGATAAAATGCCCTGCAGATCTAGTGGTATAAGTTGGCGCTCAAAGCTAGAAAGCTCCAATTGTAGCCGAAGTAATAGCCTAAAATAGAAAGAAAAAATGAGAAACCAGAAATGTTGTTTTCCTCTTTCAAAAGTTTCAGTAGGAAGCTAGCAGTTAGAAACCACTAAAGTGGCTCTCTCCCAACTACCTCTCCTGATCCAGTAATCACCTGAAACATTCTAAAGATCCCTCATCCTAAAGTCCAAAGGGACCTTGATTTCATGCCTATGGTTCTAGTATCACTGGAAACCACCTTAAGGTAATGGAACTCAGGATTTTGGTCTTGGAATCAGTTTTAGGGAAGCTGACAGCTACAAATCTCTGTGTTTTTGTTCTGATGAAAACAGCCTGAAGATCTAAATTTAACAGTTGATTTCACAATACTAATTTTTTACTAAGTAAAAATCACCCTTGAAAAATAGCTTATAATAGGAAGAGATATATTCTCTGGATACAAGAAAAGCAAACAAAAAAAAGCAAACAGGACAAATTTATCCTCATTCATAATTTAGATCGTTTCTGATGGAAGAGTTCTACTCTGCTTGAGATCTTTGGATGAATAAAGTGAGTAAAAATAATGTTAGTTAAAGAAGAGATTCATAATTCCCGACCCCTTTTCAGAGGAAGATACAGGACATATCTGTGGTGTTCAGGTGAAGGGAAGTGTTGCCTGCAGATCGAATCTGTGATATGAATTTTTTTTCACATGAGAAAACCAGACAGAATATTTTTTCCAAGATGCAGAAGCCTCTTCTTCATGCACACAGTTGCTCAGATTAATTTCTCCCTGTAGATAAGTTGTCACTATCACTTACCCCATAGTCACATTACTACACTTTAACAATGTAAAGAGTCCACAGAATGGATGTAAATACAAATTATATTTAAGAATGGCATAAATCACCTGCACATTATGAGGCGATTTACTATAAATGAGAGTGGTGTCTCTGCAGTGAAAATCTCCTCCCAAGAGTGACAAATGGCATCTTCTACTCAGCACTTTGCATTTGAAACTAGGTCTGCTTTCACATATGCCAGGATGGATATCAGAGAATGACCCGTGCTCTGCTCTTCCTCATGTCATGTGAGCAGTTCACCAGGTTCCAGCCATGAGAATTCATGGAGGAGGGGAAGATGTGCATGTGTCCTTGGAAACAGGATTTTTATTTGGGCACATACTGAACCTCAGATACCAGCAGCATTCATCAGACTAGTCCTGCAGGTATAAACTGACTGCAGCAGAGACTAGCCACTGTGAGAAATTACACAGAGGCTTTTATGACACAGTGTACCATGTCACAGCCCCCCCTGCAAACAGGAGACATGCACCTTCTGTGGCTCAGGGCCTGCCTTTGGCCATGTCCTACTGATCCAGGGGGAGAAAGAAGTGTCCCCTCTGTTTGTGCAGGTGCATATCTGCATGGACACCTCTGAGGAAACAGCTGGCAAATGGGTCCTGAGGGCACAATTATGGCCCAGGCTCCCCTGTGGGCCAAGTTCTGCATTCCTTGAGATGTTTCCCAGTCTGGAGGGATGTTGAAGCATCAAGGGAGAACAGAGACATCCTTAGATTGTACTTCCTTGGAGGTGGTTGTCCCCAAAGTCATCTTATCACTCTGGTGGGGGATGACACCTGCGGTCCACCACCTCTGCGAACAACTTCTCTCCTGCATCCCCTAGGTGAGCTGCTGGCAGAGAATATGGTGCTGCAACACCCGATGTCAATGTGGCAGGAAGCTGGGTGTGGCCAGATGAGCCACACTCCTGGCAGAAGAATGTGAGGTCCCTCCCTGGCATGCAAGGTGGCCTGCAGACAGGCTTAGAACCGTGTTGGCTGCACAGCTGGTGCATTGTTCTATCTACTCTGTGCTGGATGAGCAGATGGTGTGGCATGTCGCTGCTTTTCACCTATTGGTGGGGCCCATCCAGATCAGTGGTGGGCTGGCATGAGGCATGGAGTGAACTAAATGTCTATCTGGATGGGCCATGAGGCTCTACCTGGCTGCTACCAGCTCTGCACCCTTACTGCAGCAAGCTCCCTGAGAGAGTCAGGGCTTGATAAGCTTCACTAGGAGGAGCTGAAGCCAGGCTGGTACTTGCCCCATGGTTAGGTCTATGTAGCAGTCCCACCAGCAGTCCCATCCTCTCTTGCTGTGATCCATCCCACCCCCTTACAGTCCACTTTTGCTTCATCTAAGAGTCTGGTCCTCAAGACATAAACAGCAGTAAAAATAACTCTTTCTACATTGTTCCTTGACCTCAACAATGCCAGTCCCTTGAACCTTTGGTTCAAAGCAGACTGCAGCTTCTTTAGTTTGCCTTGTGGTTGCCTTGACTTGAGTGCCATACTCCTAATCCTTCCTGGGCTCAAACCTGGCCTTACTCTTTTGTCTTAACTCTGCCTTGTTCTATTCATGTCTACCTAAGAGGAGAAGGTCTTTGTTCATTGTTGAGTCCTTACTCTTTCCTTGAGGAACAAATTCTTCCCACTCTTATGGACTTGGTGTCTGCCTTGGAGAACCCACAGGCTCAGGGTGTCTACCTCAGAGAACCCACAGGCTCAGGTCCAGGCTCCAGCCACCGACACCCCCAGGATGCCATGGACTGCCTCTTTAGAGCTTGTGAGTCTGAAACACTTGACAGCAGATCCGTTGCTTTAGGTATTTCTCCTGTCATGTTGCTTGCTCCCTGTGCCAAAGCTGCAGCTTCATTCCCCTAAGCAGTCTAGGTGAGGCTGTTAATGAAAATTTAAAAACATAATACTCCATGAGAGACCCCACATGGTAGAGAACAGGTTTTGTTAGTTTTGCCAATGCATAGGCTGGAGTTAATCAGGTCAGCAGCAGTTTAGCATCAGCGAGGCTTTTCAGCTTTGCAGACACAGAGGATTTGGCCTCAGTGCCCAGTCTATATTATTTTACAGCAGATAATGAATGCAACATGTCATCCTTGTTCTCCTACCCTTCTCTGAAGCTTCAGCGTTACTGACCTGAAAACATTTTCCACTATTAAACTTTCAGTCAGGACATAAGTCCTTTTTAAGATGCTGAACACTTCTCTGTGTGGGAACAACTCTTCTGTACCAAGAGGAGGTGTGATCTTGACTTATGGGGTAGATTCCTTGTGGCACTGACTCATTCGCTCTATGTTTGCACTCGTTTTCACATCTTCCTCCTGATCCTGTTTTAGGCTGCATTTCCATTACTCCTCCACCCTGGGGGAGGAATCCTCAGCCAACACATCTCTAACCCGGAAACCACAGAGGATGAAAAGACCTTTCATAGCAGTAATGATGCCATGTTCCTCTTCTCTGCAGCTGCATTTTGAAAACAAAAGATCAGGAGGCAACGTCGCCACCCACCCACAAGCAGAACTTGCAGCTCTGCAGCCATCGGGGACTGGTGCAAAAGGGCCTAATGCAGATGCCAGAGAACATACTTCCTATTGACATCAGGGAACAACAAGAACTGAAACTATAACCTAATCTAGGATAAGAACAATGCCTTTTTTTTTGCATATTTAGCAGGGATAGGCTTAGGCCATGAGCTGTGAATAATCTCTTCCCTCACCTTAACTTTTTTGTGATCAGCTATTTGGGTCAATTTATTGTAAATAATATGGAATGTTTTCAAAATAAGGTGGTGGATGCGCTTCCACTTTGTTCCCCCTACTAGATACCCATCATTGCACATATTCTACCTTCAGTGTCCATGAAAGATTCCCCATAAAACAGAAAGGAAGGCATGAGGAAGGACATCCAGTAGTTTGGTGAGTCTGTTAAGATGAAGTGTGGAAGAAGAGGTTGAAGACCATGAACTGATGACCTCTTTTTATTACAATATATTTCTAGGCCAGTTTTAGCTGTGCACTTCTGGTCTGAAGTGCTCCTTGGGTCTTTCTTTTCCAGCATGGATAGCACTTTTGAGCAGGCATTGGGTAGGTGATTGACATCAGACAGAAGGCCATTTCATCAAGGCTTTGGCATGCCACTTGCTGGAAAATCTATTCTGATAAATGCCATCCAGTGTTATTAAATGTGGCACTGAAAGGTAAACTAAGCTCCTGCCAGGGAAGTGCCACGCTGGACTTGTTTGCTCTCTGCTCGTACAGGCAGGCCTGATGTTAGTTATTGATGGGAAAAGGTCAGTGGGACTAGGAGGGGTCTGGCTTTAACTTCTAAAAGCTCCAGCCACATAGTAGTGGTGTAATCCTGCAAGCATAGTATGTAAAAATCCAGCTCTTCCTTCTCTTGGTCTGGCTCAAGAGCATGAATTGGAGGTAAACTATAACTTAAAGCTGGATATTTCATGTGCGCCTTATTTGCCAGTGCCCACATGAGACGTAGAATGGCAAAGGACCAAAATCAGTGTCCATGAGAGACACTGAAACATCTGTGAGAAGTCCAAGAACTTCCCTAGAGAATGTGTTTCAAAACCTGTGCTAGTAGTTTACTTCTTGACCTGCTCTGCATTCACTCTCATAGCTGCCGGGGGCTTGATAATCTTCTCTGGATTGCAGTGCTCTACTTGGATTTCTGTCACCACCTCTGTGTGACCTGTCCTCTGCCAGACAGAAACCTGCAGGGTCACATGAGGTGCCTGTACTGAGCTGGAAACATGGGAATGGGTTATTTCTTCTGAGTTGGGTGGGCCCCTAAAATAAGAACCTTATTTCAAATAGCATTTGGCACAGCAGAACGTGTTTGTCTTCTACAATGTGTGAGATAGGGAAGAGCTATTTTCTCCCCAGCATGGAAAGGAAACAGGAGAACTGAGACACCAACACCCACATCTATGAAGGTATTTAAGCACTTGCTGGGATCTGCACATCATGGCCAAGTAGTCTGTTGATAGTCACACGCAGTCTGGAACAGCAGGTGCCTAAACTCCATGTTTCCAAAGTCCTGAGGTACAGCTCTTATCACTGGGTTGAGTTTCTCCAAAGGTCCCAATCCTAGAAAAGGGCTGATCATGCAGGTGCCTGTTCCTCTATTTCCATGGTGATCCATGGCTGCAGACGTTTTTCCACTCTGTGCCATGCAGGCACCTTGGCAGAGGTTTCTCACAGTGCCCAGCTCCGCTTGTCCCTCGCGGGTACCATGGCAGAACCACCTGTTACTCTAAATCTGGCAGCATTTCCCCATCTCCCCTGCATCCCCATTTCAGCTTCTGTAACTACATCTGTGTGACCTGTTCTTTCCTGCTATGTAGAAACTTGGGCAGTCACATGGGGACATGTGGGGTCACTTGTACTCCTCTGCCCCTGTAAATGTAGAAGGGTCAGTTTATTTCTAGAAAGTATGGTATACATATGGTTTTCCTTTCATTATTTTAGTGTCAGCTGGAAGGGTTTTGCTTGCCCCTTCAGAAACAGCAAGTACATACCTAACCTGTTGATACTAGAGATGTGAAGAAATCTTTGGATGCAAGATGCATGCTGAACTGTCTGTGACCCTCTGAAGAGAAACATTAGCTTAAAATATTAGTAAATGCTTTTTATTGAAGATAAAAGAATATTAGAGAAAATATACAAGGCTTGGGGTAAAAGGTCCCTGTACAGTCTCTTTCCCATTGAAATCAAATGGAAGGTCAGCAGAAGTCTGCTTGCATTTGGATCAAGGAAAACAAGGGAAGCTCTTTGCTCACTCCAGGCAGTGCTGTTATCAGGAGGATCTCATCATAACAGATCAAGGCCAGGATTATCTAAAGCAGTTAATTAGTTTGCTTGTCTCACTTGAAGCATACTGAGCAGAGCTGCTTTTGGGAAGGTGTGAGAAATGGAGCACCAAGGAGCCTCATCCTAGTTCTGGCAGACCGCTTTGAAGCATTTGACCCATCTACTGTCAGATGAATCTTCAGGGAACAATTTAGGGAATTTCGACTTGGACAAGCATAGATGAAGCATTTACTGTTGAATCTTCTGGATTGTAAGCCTGGACATCTCCACACCCAGGAGAAGGCTCAGGCTGTGTTCCTTTTTTTTTTTTTCTTCTGAGACAGGCATGCAGAGGCTAAAGAACAGAGACGCCTCATGTTAGCTTTAATATTTCATGATGAATTGAGCTTACCAAGATAGGTGGTGAGTGCAGGGACCTCAGGAGTTTCACTTGGATGACAAGGTTGAAGGACTCCTGCAGTTCTCAAATGCTACTTAGGAACTGGATAGTCAAGTACTGCCAGTTCCTAGCATCAGCTTAAAGTTTTTAGAGTGATGGCAGGTGCCCAAACATCCTTGCAATCCTACATTTGCAGGCAGTTTTCATCACAGAACAGACAAAATAAAACATTTTTTAAAAACAACACACCCTGCCGGTCTCTGTCCTTGCCACTGGGTATATGAAATTTAAACTATACACACACACAAAAGGGAATGGATTCATATAAATAACATAATTGGAGAGCCTTGAAAGTAGCAAGAATGTGTGAGATGCTGATTCATTCTTATCCTTTTAAAATAAACCAGATGCTGAGGGGAGGTTATAAGAAGGTATATCAAAAAGTCTGGTGCAAAACCATTGAAAGAACTGAAAAACTTGCTTTTCCCAAGAGAACAAGCAAGGGTCTTGGATGGAGAAACACATGTTATGGAAATGCCATGTTTTGGCATGATCTGAAATTGAAGACTATGGAGTGAAATGAGTATGTGAAGTGCTCCATACTCCATTACTCAGAATCTGAAAAAAAGTTTCTGATAACCTCAAATCAAAAAAATGATTTTCATATCTTCAAGATTACCTGGGACATGTCCTGCAAACAGAAGAGACCTTGTTTAAGTACAGACATTCTCAGTCCATACGCATGATCCATCTGCAAACCCTGCAAGTGTTGGGTCCTTTTCATAAGGTCTGCTCTCCCATTGGGTCTATAATTCCATAGTCAATCCACCCTTGATTTCTATGAAAGCAGTGTTCAAAAACACGTTGTAGGAAAAGGAGGCAGGGGAATACTTCAGCCCTATTATTTATAAAAGGCTTTTCTTAACACTGGTAGTCTTTAAAGGAGCATTTAGTTTGTGGGTTTTTTTGTTGGTTTTTTTTTTTTGTTTTTTTTTTTTTTTTTTTTTTTTTTTTTGGAGGGGGGGGTAACCTCAGTGAAAATCAAACCCATAATTTTGTAAGTCTTTGTACTTATACAGATGATTACCAGTTCATTGAAGATCATCATTACAATTAATTTAACAGTTTCCATAGGTGTGGTTACTTCCTAAACAACAAGTACCTGCAGTGGGAGTGTACGACAGCAGTCTTTGGCAGTTTATAAAAGACAGCCTACTTCAGTGGATTCATTTGCAATGCCCTTGTGGTGTTGGTATCATCCTTATTGTAATGATGTGGCATTGGAGACATGAAATAAATCACATTTTACCCACAATCACTCAGCAAGTCCCATCCTTTCTTATTTGGCTGATAATGCCACATAACTCCACTGCTGATACACACTGGCAAACTATCATGTCCAACATCACTGATAACAAAGACTAAAGTATGAAGCAAGACAAGAAATGAAAGTCCCCTGTAAAGAATGGACTTGGATCAAGGCATGGCACTGATACCATAGGAGTGCTTCATAATGTCCTGAAAGCAGAACTTAATTCTGCAAGTGAATAAAAAAACAAAGCAGCGAGGTTAACACACTCTTGAGTTTCTGCCTCCTTTGACTCCATTCCTGTCTCGGACATAATTTCTCTTGTCTCCAAAGAGTTAACTGAGTACAGACCTCAGTATTCTCCTCCCTAGGGTTTATTATAAAGTTATTAAAAAAACCCAACAACACAACAAACAACAAACCACAAAAAAATCAACAATCCCTTCGGCTATGAAAATTACCTTCATTTATCTATAAATAGGCTTAACCGCTTAAACCGTGTCACATGCTGCTGATTCCCCAACCTGATCTAGATCTTCAGGTGGTCTCTGCTTCTAGAGCTCCAGGGCAAATGACTCATGCTGTTTGAAAGTGTCATATACCACTGAGCCTGGCAGTACAAGGATTCTGCTGGCAGTTATGTCTGCAGATTTCTACTAAAATCTGGGCAGGGATTTTCTCCTGATCAAGCTGAGCTCACCAACATCCATGTTGTATTTACATGAAAACCCATGCGTTAGTCCAGCCACAAATCAGCAGAGGAGAATGTATTCTAAAAATCAAACAAATATAATAAAGACAAAACCCTACGAGTTGATGTAATCCTTTCCCCAGCTGCAACCCTTTCCCCGGCGACAGTCCTAAGAAGGTCAGCCTACATTACCTTTAATCCATTTAAATGGATTTTATAGCTTGCTCCTAGAAATCAGAGAGCCCTGAGCTGTCTGAATGTTCTTTTCTCACTCTATAAAGCATTTATTTTTAAGAGCAGAAGGGATTAACTTTTCCAGTTGTGTGCCCATTCCTAGAATTGTCCCAAACGTTCTGCTACCTTTCCTGGGGAAGGAGAAAATCCAGATTGTTGAAAACTATGGAAAAAACCCTCTTCTTCTAGGTATGTTTTAGGGTAATGATGTCCTTCTCGCTATGGGGGACCCAGGGACAGAAGAGATTGGTGTTAGATAGCTAATGCCTATCCATCACACACCTGAGTTTCCAGGAAGCCCTGGGCCTTGGCACTTGTCTGATTTAATTTGTGTGCTGATCTGTGGCATGGGCTGTGGACCAAGGAGCCACAGGGAAGGGCTGATTTAATTTTTTTTTTTTTTTTTTTTTTTTTTTTTTTTTTTTTTTTGGGGTTTTGTTTTTTTTAGGTGATGGGTTTATGTGTTTGTTTGTTTTCATGATTTTTTGTTATTTTTT